>OMNZ01031116.1:22551-34232 GCA_900303255.1 Lesueurigobius sanzi
TCTACCTGTTGTCTTACACTAACGAACTAAACAATAATAAACTTTGGGATGCTGTCTGCTGTCCCCAACTGCTTCTACTGTAAATTTGATAAATTATTGAACTACATATATTGTAGTATAACTTGGAACAATTATGTGTTTGTAAAGGCGTATAGCCGTGGAGTAAGAAGTTGTTCAAAATGAGCTGTGAACACTGGTAGCTAACATGTACATAATCATACCAAAATCAGTAAAGATGTCAATCAATCAATTTATTTTTGTAACGCCCAATATCACACCAGGAGTCATCTCAAAGGTCGGTATGGACAAAAACAAATCAATATCAGACATCAAGAATGATCAAAATAAGTCACACACAAATGAATGTCACAACTAGATGTAATGTCCCATAAATACAGTTAGTAAATTGGACACAACAAGCAGAGTATTCCACATCCTTACACCCTCCTCAAGGTCTAAGGATGTGGAACTGAAATGGACTGCAAAGTCCTGACCTTTTTCACGGAGGGGCTTGCATTTAGTTCTCTAGAGAAGGAAATGAACACACTTTATAGTGTCATTGTTGAGAATATATCATTATAACCTAATAATACTGTAAATAATAACCTTAAACTTTTATATTTTACTAAATGTATGAACTTTTATAGTGCTTTTGTTGGTACTCTACACCTTACCCAGGGACAACAGTTGAAATCTAGCTCTGTAGCTAATACTGACACATTTACAGAAATTTTTATGTTTTTTTAAATCAAAAATATTTCTTTACTAGGTACAAACAACTACAAACAATAGGTTCAAATACAGATTAAGGTCCAGACCAATGGAAGAGTTAAAAAGATATACTCAACAAAATAGGAAATTCATAAACATTTCACCAATTATACAACCCCTTAAATTCCTCCATCGACCCATGCCAAGTGGCACAACCATAGTCCAATTTTAGAATCATAGCCAGAACAACGCACGACCTCTGCACTGCACCGGCAACAGGTAGTGTCCCAGCTGGCAACACGTCGGTCCGCTGGCGCACATTATAAGGACCTTTTCTGTGGACCGGTATGAGTCAAAGCTATGGGTGGAAGCCCATGATACAGTTTATAGCACAATGTTGCATCTGGTTTGCATCGTTGTATCGTTGCCACAGTCGGCTTTCCAAACCATTCACCAGTGTTACCACAAACCATCCCTGCGCAGTGCCTTTTAATCTGTATTTTGAATTTCTTTGTTTTTATCAAGTTATCTAATTAATGTTAATACACCTATTTTCCCCAGAACCTTATTATAACCTCTTCTAAGACTTTTGCAGAGTGGTGTTATTGATAGCGCTTGCGTTATCGACTTCAGTTTTCCATCCTGAGCCAGGGAAATGGTGTTTTGTGTAAACAGTATATTTATACCACTTGATTATTCTGATCTTTGGCCAACAGCAACCGCTAATTGATGGCCGCGGCTCATGTGGAGAGCTCTTGTCTGTCAGCGCTTGAAAATATTGACCTGGCAGCCATCGCAAGGCCTGAACTTTGCATTATTTCTGCTCACGAGTATCCCAGTGTCGTTTGCCTGCACTTGTTTTCATTGATAATTAGCTCTCATCGGTGCTGGGAGCTCATTAATATGGTGTCACTATCTGGCGAGAGAGAGCGAGCGCATCATCGATTAGGTCCTCGCGGTGAGTTGTCACGGAGATACTAGGCCCATTGTTGTTTGTCTCCCTGGACGTTAATGAGGAAGCAGGAAGTGGTGGGATTTCGCTGACTACATGGTTGCTCACGAGATTTCAGGAGGTCTAATCAGCGGTAATTTGCCATTCCCCACCACCACAAAGTTCATTATTGCACAAAAACTTTTTATGCAAAGTTCATGTCACATCCTCTTTTCTTTAAACATTGGAAGGCCACCGCCGTGTGATGCGAAAATCAGCATGTTACTAATGAGATAAAGCCTTCACCTTTATACTGTATAATCCTTCAGCCACATTGAGGTTCACATCGCTATTTCATCAATACCTTGACCCCATCATGTTGTTGTCGTAACCATGAATGGAATATTGAAAAGGGTAGTATTAAGGATTTAAGAAAAGAACTCAATGTCATACTCCTTCAACAATATCTCCTTTGCAAGTATGCTGCGCGGTTATCTTGTCTTTTCTTTTGAAATGACTATTGCCCTTGTCCTTGCGGTAACAGTAAGGAATGGGTTTCTGATTTATTTCAGGCTTGACTTTTATCCACACAAATTAGATTTGTCAATGTGACTCAATGTGAATGTGAGAGCTAACGATTTTAATTTAAAGCCTTCCATGTGGATTAGCTCCGTAAATTATATTTTTTCTGATGTCATGTCAAACATGCAGTCATTTGTAGGACACCTTTTCTAGAGACCATACTTTAGTTTTTATTATTGCACTAATAATTACTGAGTGTATTGTGTGATGAATGAGCACAACAAAATCAAAATGAGAACAGCAATACTGTATTTTTTAGCCTAAATTTCTTGCAATTCTTTCACCACGAACGAAGTAATGTTTGTCTACCCTTCTTCTCACAGGTTCTAACAAAAGCAGTCACAATGAATCTTTTAATTACCTAAGCAGTCAAGTTTGAGATTCGCTCTGACCTACAACTGTCTCTTTACACCAGAAGAATTTTGATGGCTGTCTCTCTGACATTGACTCACACATACCGACTGTGCCTGGCGGCCATATTGTTTCCTGATGCCTTGTCCTGGCCCACGCGGCGCCTCATCACATCCCCTTTGCTCATCATCTCTGTACCTCCTGCTCGATCTGCAGCACTGCGCCTATGTCTTATTTATCCATTCCTCGCAGATAGGCTCTCGAGAGATGAGAGACATCTGCTTGTGTGCACTTTGAAGATGCGCAGTGTTGCTCAATTACGTGTGGGGCCGCGCGGTGGCATGCAGAGAGCAGCACTAACAGGTGGCGGGAGAGAACATGCATCTCAGGCTGTTTGATAAATAAAATATATTATGTTAATGCCGAAGAGAAGGAGACATGTAACTGTTGCTAAACTGGTAGTTGAGTTTTTACTGTCAAATGGAGGTTGAATATCTGGACTTCACTTTCAGAAATAATGGTGAAAAAGTGAATGGGCTTTAGACCCAAGCAATAGGTTCACGTTATAGAATTCTATTTCAGTCGGAGCAGGTGCCAGCACAGCTCTATGGGGGAGAAACAGTTTTTGAAAGAAATTTTCAAAAAGAAAATTGACAAATGTTTCCCCTGATCCTTATTTGATGGTGATTGGATTCACAAACCTGCCATATCATTCTGAGGGCTGAAAGTCCTTTAGACAAACCAACATGCATGTTTTTGAATATTGTCACCACTTTTGGACCTTTGTGTGAAAATAATCAGACCTTAATTCATATGTGCACAGACAGTGTTGTAATATATTCTATATTACTAATATATTATAATAATAGTAATATATTCTACTGTATAATACTAGTTACAGCAGGGGTGCCCAAAGTGGGCCAAATTCGGCCCTCCAAGGGGTTTCATTTGGCCCTTGAGATGGTGCTTAGATTTGTAAGAAGTATCTCCTTTGATGAATTTGTGCACCGAATAGACAGTCAATAGTTACTAAGGACACCAAAACAGCATGTCCTACTCAAGAGCACAGTAATTAAAGGATATTTAATCATAGATTTGTTTACATTTGGTCTTTCTACATGCAAAAGAGTATTGTGTTTGGCCCTTCGCATGCTAATTTTGGCCCTCCATAGCCTATTTTGGCCCTTCATGGAAAAAACTTTGGGCACCCCTGAGTTACAGCTTTAAAAATGTAATATGTTTTACATATTACTGTCTCAAAAATGTAACTGAGTTACACTACCTAGAGTTACTTTTGAGTTACTTTTGGCAAAATTTAAACTGAAAATAGTAAGAATAATGCCACAGAGATAAATATTTCCTTTTCCTCAGCCGTCCACATTCTCTTGTATTTTGTTTTGATGACATTAGCTACACAAGCCTCTTTTTACGCCAGTATCCAACTTGATTCATTCAAGATACTTCATGACATTCTCCTGAACAAACTCACTAACTTCCATCTTTCTTACCAGACAGTAAACTAGCTCAAGTCATACCTCAGTAACAGACAACAGAGTGTGAGAGTAAATAACACCCTTTCTCCACCCAAAGACTATACCATTGGAGTGCCGCAGGGCTCAATTTTGGGGCCTTTGCTTTTTAGTATTTACATCAATGATCTTCCCTCTGTCTGCACTGCCACTGTCGTCATGTTGATGACTGGCTGTGTCAAAACTGTCTGACATTAAATACAGACAAAACAGTTGCAATGTATTTTACAAATTGAGGTAAGCACATAAATCATCTAAATATTTTTATTGATGGTAAAGAAATGAAAATTGATGAATTCACCTATTCAGGTGTGGCCCTGGACCAAAATTTGACTTTCAAAAATCACGTATAAATAATACTCTAAAGTTTAATTTGGCCAACTTTAGATACACACAGGGGTCACTTATCACAGAGGCGTCCCGGTTGTATCTAAACTCTACGATTGTGTCACTTTTTGTGTATTGTATCTCGGGCTGTAAAACAGTTCTGGGGCCTCTAGAATCACTATATAAATATGTGCTTAAGATCCATGATAAGAAATCCAGGAAGTATCACCACTGTGCATCCTTACTAAATATGAAATTCTGAATTCTGAAAACGTCATATTTTATACTAATGTTTGCTTACGGTTTTAAATTATTCATGGCGTCAGTCCACCTCCTTTGAGAAAATTTGTAACATGCGTGGACAAAATGACCCGAACTCGATGTACTTCTAGAGGAGAATGCAGCGTCCCAAAATGTAGAACAACCTTTTGCAAAATCTGCCTTCTCTGTTACGTCCATGAGTCCGTGGAACACAATGCCGACAGAGATGATAACGTGTACTACATTTAAAACATTTGCTTGTTTAACTAAAAAATAAAGTTTGCACGCACGTCTTATAAGTTTATGATGAGTGTCACATGTGTAATGTATTTTAGCATTGTTTATCAATTTAGATTAAATGAAATGTATGTAAATCATGTTGTTTCAAGTTTCAACTGTAACCTAAGACACATATCTATCTACACTAAGAATCTCTAGTCTAGTATAAAACTGTAACATCAGGCTTCCCAGGGACTACAGGTGGAAATTAGCATTTTCCTATAACCTGGTACAATGCATCTTTCCTTAGTGTCAATGTTAAATTGTACACTGTCCCTGTACAAATAAAATACCATACCATTGATTTGGTGCTGCATCTTATTTAGGGGGAGTTGCACTTGTAACTTGAGTTACTTAAGTTGTAATGACTAATATTACAGAGAGGAGCTGACAGACAGGAGCTAACAGAGAGGAGCTAACAGAGAGGAGAGGCCGAGGAGGATTTTTCTCTGAGGACGAGGAGGATTTGCTGTGAGGACGGGGAGGATTTACTGTGGGGACGGGGGGGATTTTTCTGTGAGGACGAGGAGGATTTTTCTGTGAGGACGAGGAGGATTTTTCTGTGAGGACGAGGAGGATTTTTCTGTGAGGACGAGGAGGATTTTTCTGTGAGGACAAGGATTCACTGTGGGGGATGGATCAAGGGATGAACAGGCATGGCTGCTTCACAGGACTTCGTGGATGGACAACATGGCTGCCTTGCAGGACTTCGTGGATAAACAAGCATGGCTACCTCGGAGGACTTCGTGGATAGACAAACATGGCTACCTCGGAGGACTTTGTGGATGGACAGACATGGCTACCTCGTAGGACTTTGTGGATAATGCTGGTCAGGTTGGTCCACAATGGCGGCGCACGGAGTTGCAGCGGCTCAGGATCTACCCTCCATCTGATCTATGTAATTTCATTGTACATTGTATAATGACAAATAAAGCGCTTCACTTCACTATATACATTGAACTTTGTGACATTTTTGGTTTCATATGGATTGGCCCAGGAATTACAGACATCTGCATTTTGACCAGTACCATAGTTATGTGTGATACAGACTGGATATGGCTTTGAAGTTTCTTGTTTTTTGTTTATTTACAGTATATAGATTATTAAAAACTTAGAAACCTTTTGTGGGAAAATGATTGAAGTTTGCGTCTTTAAATGTTGTTTAAATGTTAACATATTTTGAAAAACACAAATAAGTTGTTAACATTCATGACGATGCAAAGGGTCATTAATAGTGTGATATTCAATGCGGTTTCGACTTGGTTTGGTGCTGGAGGTGGTTAAGGCTACACATGTTGACAATTACATACAAATAAACACACATTCAGCAAACTGACTTCGGAACACAACATCCAGAGGTCATCTGAGGTGAAAGGGCATTAGCCGGGTGAGTGTGTGTGATGTGAAAAATGAGCTCTGTGCCGTCCATCATGTTTGATCTCCTGTCAGATGTTATCAGACAGATTCAGAGCCACACAGTCTTCGATCTGTTTACTTTTGATTTGGGGATTTTCAGAGTTTTTGGTAATGGGACTCCGTCTCTTATCACTGCCCATCACAGCCAGAGTACCTATTACGGGAAAATATTTTTGTTACCTACTTCAGCCTCTTCAGAGCACAGCCATTGCCTGGATAATATATCTCACTGATGAAATTTTGAGATGTAGAAGTCTTCTTCAAACCGACACATGCTTACCAATAAGTCTTAGTAATGGACATCATCTGCAACAATTCAACTTAAGAAAGTCACACACAAAATCCAACAAATTGATAATAGCGCCATTGCCACACACCAAAATCCTGAGTTCAAACTTTGTCTGTTTCCGTGTGGTGTGATTCTCAGCTGTATTTGAGTGGCTGTTCTTTGGATACTTCAGTGGCTCTCAACTGGGGACCCAAAAGTGGTTTGTAGGATCAGTTTCTGTTGGTGGCTACCTTGATCAAACACAATTATTTTGATAGTTTAGATAGTAAAACTAGAGACGACTGCAAGCTTTAATCAGTTGGAATTGGAAATAAATGTTTCCATTGGGGTCATGGCTTGTCATGACGTTGAAGGTGGATAATCATCAACACTGCTCCAGTTTCGCTGACTGAGCGGACAAAGAGTGGACATTAGCTAGGGATCTCATCTTCCTCACGTCTGTCTGTAGCCTGCCCGTCCATGAGTGGATCTCTCCTTTTTGTGGTTCTCGTCTACGTTTCTCAGTCCCCCCCCCACACTTTTTATACATAAGGATGGTGGATACCCTTGGCATGTTTGTTTTGACATTACATTAGCTAGATTTGTTTTGTTTGGGCATCACATTTGCTCCTTGCTTCACTGTTTTTGCAGTCCTGTGAAGTAACTCTTGTTGTAATATTGGGCTATACAAAAATACATTGATTGATTGACACGTTACTGTAGTCCAGCGTTTCCCAACTAGAAGTACGAGAACCTCAGGAGGCAGGCTACACCAGCACCCATTAGCACATGTCATTATTTCAGATTAAGAATAGAAGGTGAAACTGAATAGCACTTCAATATTATTTTCAAAGTAAAGTTAATTGAAAAAGGTTTGAATTTGAGATCATTTTAACTTATTTTGAGCACAACACATGACTAAACACTAATAACTGTGCTGATTTGACTGATTTTAGTTTACTTTCTGCATAATTGGCAGCACAGTTGAGGTTGGGGTCGTCTCAGAGTATAAATGAACGTTCTCAAACATTTTTGGTTGCGACCCCAAAATTTGCCATACAAACAACCCAGGACCCCCATGCTGTAATGAGTAATTTCTTCTTGCACTACTTTAGGACAGCAAGACAAGGCACATTTATTTGTAGAGCACAATTCATACACAAGGCAATTCAAAGTGCTTTACAATTTCATGAAATTGCAACAAGGGATTTGAACATTGTCAGAGCTGCAAAAAGAGTTTATATCATGTATTGTAACAGCTACATCAGACATTTGACTGGATTTCACAAATTATTTGCCGTTTTACACTAACAATTATACCTTTACCCCCACATTGGGAACCTTTGCTCTCGTCTGCGAGCTCCAAAAGCCTATTTAATGTGGTGCACTTCTTGGCTACAGCCACATAAACAGTCCTTTAAAAAGAGACATTGTGCTCACCTTTTGTAAGCTGATGATACAAATGTCCCCATTGTTTTGACTTTAATAAGGGAACATTAAATCTTGTTACGACCACATTCGATTAATAGCATTGCCCTTTTAGAGCTGCTATCTGATCTCCGAAAATAAAGCTTTGCCGACATTTTCCTGCCGGGAAGTGCCATTTTGCCTTGTCAATCACGTGTTTAATGAGTAGTGCGCGGCGAGGTCGGAACCCGGGTTAATAAATGACAAACAAACAAAGGAGAGAGGACGGCTCCGTGTCCTGCCGCGGTACCTGCTCAATACGGGGCCAACCAGCTCCAGATGTGCCATAGATCAACTCAAAGTCGGCGTGAGTTAGCTTCGGACGCCGCTCATTGCGCACAGCTGCGGTCGCCATGCCTACGCCCTTTCACGTTTGACCCCGTGACCCTGTAGTACACCTTTCAGGATAGAAGAATGCTCCATGATTGGCTACTTCGCTCTTCTTTTCACTTCCTGTGGCTTCGTTTTTTTGTTTTTTTTGTTTTTTTCTTCAGTGGGTGCGCCAAGACTCACCCTCTCCCCTTGTCGTGCCTTAAAGGGATTTTCTTAGCCATGTGAGAGCTTAAATATGAATTATGGATGGATTTGAGACCCTAACAGTAAATCAATAATGTCTTTCTTGCAAATACATCTTTCCCCATCACAAGTCATTATTCAATAAGCATTAAACGCCGGCTAATCCGCTATATTCTTGTGTTAACAGCCTTGACCCAGTTTCATTCAGAAATGAGAGGTCACGTATTGATCAATAGACTTCAATAGAGCAGGGAAACAATCACTTACAAAGAAAGCGCGAGCACACGTGTTTTGTTCATGTAATATTCAGGCGTATTGAGTTCTAGCTTGAAATTTTACAGTACGTTTTTGAACGTGAATGAGTTTTTTCCCATGTAATGCCAATGAGCTGCTGTGTTTTGTTCAAGGACAAATTTATGAGAGAAGGACTTTAATTTTGTATGGCCAATAATATTTCCCAGTTTTACGGGTAAAATGATAAAAAAGCACATCTTTTATCAGGGCATCTGGTCTTTAACAAGGCCACTCTGATATCAAACAAATAAATTATGAAAATAGCTATAAAAGTTCAGAGAAAGATTTGGAATGTGTAAATACCCTGTTTGTTTTAATGATTAATAGTGGTATAAAATCACCAAATCCCGGCTTTGAGGTTTCCTTTGTTCTTCTTTTATAACCCATTTCCAAGTGACTTCAAGCTGCCTTTGCGTTTCTGTCTCTTGTCTTGTCACCTCGTTATGGATTTTGGATTTGTACATGAAACAATAGTTGCACATGGATCCCCGGAGCCAGGATTCTGCTATTCTTTCTGAAGGTTTTGGCATTCAGACTTCAGATCAATGAGCTCTCTGTTGCTGTTGGACAAACACTGTTCTATAGAGCGACCGACTGGACCGGCTCATAATGTGATGGATGAATAGATAAAGAGATTCAAATCTTTTCGATTTTGTATTTAGATGCTGCTATACACCAACCACAGTTGACCAGACAAAAATAGACAGATAGATGTACAGAGAAATGTGACATTGGTAGTAGTTTTATCCAGAGTTAAACATCTGATATGTTGTTTTAGTAAATCAAATATCCTTTTATCAGATTTTCAGATTATTAAATTAAACTTGTATTTCAATCTACTTTTCCCAACTTTGTCTTCATTAGGGGATTAATAAAAAGGACACTTTTTGCTATTTGATATTCCATACGAACTGTAAGACAATTCTCCTATTCTCTGACGAAGGCCTTTCCTCATTTACAAACGGAGCAGAATGAAGGCAGCAGGATTACGGCTGCCACAGATGATGGATGGGGCCCATGGTGTAGATGAGGTGAGATGTGAGACGTTGTTCCCAGCGCTTCGTATTTTTCCTGTGTGTCTTTTGAGGCCAAATGAAGATGAAGGAGCCCAGTGTTTAAACTCTTTTGTGTTTCATCTCCTCCGAGGGTATGGGGCTGCGTTGTGTCTCCGATGCCTGGGACAAATCCATTAGCTCCGCTGTATCACAACCGCTACCGCAGCTAGCCGTCACTCGGCTCATGTCCGGGAGAAGGTAGAAGATAAACTCAGACAGACAGGGAGGTGGTGAGAGTATGTAACTAATGACCAAGCTGTGTCACAGACCACTGAAACTCCTATATTTCATGATTAATTACCTGATGGCACGTTTGGATTGGCGCACTGGCACTCAGCATGCAGATTAAAGAAAACCTAAAATATAACAATCTCCAATTAGATCCATCATGCCTTACAAATAAAGCTGAGTCGAACACCGAGGGCTAGGACCATAGAGTGTAGATAAAGATGGAGGTAGTTTGCGTGGCTTTCCCCATAGCATTCAGCATTCATGCTAGCATCTGAACTGCTGCCATGTTGAATTTTTGGAGCCAAATCCATATATTTGATAATAATGTTACATTCTCTTTTAATGTTGAAAATATTAACAGAGAAAATCTCTCGCACAATGTCTTACAGGGGGGACAGTGGCGCAAGTAGTAGAGCGGGTCGTCTTGTAATCGGAGGGTTAGTGGTTTGATCCCCGCAGGTGCACACTGTCGTTGTGTCCTTGGGCAAGACACTTCACCCACCTTGCCTCCAGTGGCTGCATACACTGGTGTATGAATGAGAGTGCGAATGGGTGAGTGGTTCCTTGATGTAAAGCCCTTAGAGTGCCTAAAGCAGGTAGAAAAGCGCTATATAAATGTGACCATTTACCATTTACTTGCAACACCAATGTTCCAATGGAAATATATATAAGACAAAAGACAGGACGGTGTACAATAATGAGATAAAGAGGCGCAGAAAAGTCTCAATGGAAAGTCAATAGGAGCTCCCGGGTTCCAGAGCCAGCCCCCGTATGCTAACTGACTTCGCGGAGAGCTAGCCAATTGCACCTCCATCATTAATGGACTCTCTATGGCTAGGACTATACCTCGTTTTGGAGTTATAGAAATGTCTGTGTTTTAATTGTTTTATCTTTTAACATTTTGGTCTCCTTGGGTTGTTGTACAGTACTACACAAATACATTTTGATTGATTGAATGATTGATTGATTGAACACCACAATTCATAAACATGAAGAACAAAGGCATTAGCTGAATATTTCACTAATTTAGGGAGGTATAGTGCCTGGAGCTGTGCGGTAGTTAGTCAGAGTCAGGGATAAAGTTCAACGACGAGACCTTATACCTCACAGCTAGAGGTGCACCGATCCAGCTTCTTTGCTTCCGATACTGATATTTGGGATTGAATACCGATTCTGTAAATATTTCAGAAAAGTAGATTTGTAGATGACCTATTTGCTGTTTATGTAAAGAAACTGGTTTGCAGTGAGTGAAAAAGCGACATTGTTACATTAATATAAACAAACTTCCAACATGATCATTAATGCCCTGCAAATGTTAGTTTTATCAGTAATTCTGTAACATTTCAAATACGAGACCGTCACTAGAAGCCAATATTAGCCTATTTCACTACTTAAGATGCGACTAAGTACAGTAGCTTTTGTCCCTGCCAAATACAACATCAGGTATCGAACCTGATATTGTA
>OMNZ01031123.1:0-11229 GCA_900303255.1 Lesueurigobius sanzi
AAAAATTAAAAAAAAAAAAAAAAAAAAAAAAATTCTATACTGTTTATGAGAATGACCAAGGGGAATGGGAACAGAGAATGCTCTCAGATAGCTATTCTATTGCAACCTAGCAATAGTACAAGGCTACAGACTGCTTTAACAGATATCAAGTTGCCTCAGAAAATGGTGGACAATTTTCAATGGCCTTTGTGTTGAAATGATTGAAGAGAAGACCAATCATGGATAAAATTACAGCTGAATCCTAGACCTTTTAACGTGTAATGTCACTATTCAACCAGGAAGTGTTGCCATGGAGATAATGCACTGCAAATAATCCCCTTATGTCACCAATGTGGGGTTTTTGATGGTTGTAAAGTGATAAACGGATAGGGTTTTCTTTTGCTGCAGTACAACGGTGTATTCAGGTGGCATAAAATGACTCCATGATTACAATAATGGAGGTGAAATGAGCATTGGAAGCGGTTTTAAACCCAAATAGCTCTTAACCAAAGCTCTAATTTGCTGCAGTTTCAAAAAAAATCTCACAGTGGATGTGGAAGAGGATAGTTGGGTTGAGTGACAAAGCCTGTACTCATAATGTCCTCTCAGAGAGCTTCTAACGCTGGTATGAATAATTTACCCTCAAGTTTTGGTTCAAGAGCTGTATTTCAGAAAGTCAAACCAAGAAAGGGGAAAAAAAAAACTTATAATAGGGAAAATGAATACATATTTTACAACACAGCCTAATGCAGTGGGAAGCCATACAAGAGGGAATAAAAGGAGGTCTCACTAATATTTCACATTACTGGATACATGCCATTCTGAAACACGCAATTTAACAGTAACTAGTTCTTCCTTAGCCAGGAAGCAGAAGAAAAAGACTGCAGCATAGTATAAAAGCAGAGAGTGTAGCCTCAAAGCATGTCCATATAGGCTCTTTGGAAGTCCGATTAGATTCATAAGGTCTTCTAGTAACGATGCTAGTTTATTTTCTGATAGTCAGACCTGTGTATTTTATTTTACCATTACAGTTTCGGCTGCTTCTTCTGCTGCCTTCCTCAGAAGTCTACACCACACTGCCACTACAGGCAGGAAGACATCACGTGACACTTCTGAGGAAGGCAGCAGAAGAAGCAGCCGAAACTGTAAAGGTAAAATAAAATACACAGGTCTGACTAGAAGAAAAGAAACTATAGCAGGACCTTTGGAAGTTGCATGTTTTCTCTGTTGTGTGCATTTCCACTCGCCCTCATCAACCTAAAACAGGGATCTTTGGATTCACAGAACCAATTCTTCTCAAAAATGCTTAATAGGGGCAACCAATTTCATCATTGAGACCTATGGTTTAGACCTGGCGTAGTCCTTTGTCCAGTCTTGAATTTCTCCGGGTTCAGTGTGTTTTATGTGAATGTCTAAACGAGAACTAAAGCAGAATTAAATTAGGTATTTGAGGTTAGACCCAAACTAAACCACCACATTCTCGTGGTAATCTTATGGGAAACCTCCTGACATTATCCCGAGGACGGTACATGTGCAAGTTCGGCTTTCGATAAACAGAAACTCTACAGTCAGAGCCTGTCTTAAGAGCTGAATGTGATCGAAAGCATGCACCATAAGCAGCTAGGTACTACTTCTGTTTTGACCTTGGATTCTGGTGTAATATTTGGAGAGAGGCCCTTGGTAACCACACCGCATCGCATTTCTGCTATCCACCGCTGCAGGACGAGGAAACTCGAAAACCGAAAAATGTGGACATGTAACATCACAGATTCATTTACGGAAAAGATAATTTGTTTATTGTTGCATTATTACAGACTAAACAACATTCAGAAGGTCTCTCACAAGAAGAGAGCACTTGAGTGGAGGGAAATTGCAATTCACATTCTCTCACTCAGCTAAACCGTTGTACATTTAACCTGCACAAAAGCTATCATACCGACACTGGCCTGATACTTGTCGCTCAGTGCAGTTACTTGAAATAACACATTTAATTCCCTGCAGCAAATAATGAAAGTAGAATTTTTAAATGGGCTCTGTATTTGGAAATAGCCCACACCAAAAGGAACACAAAAGCAGTTTGAACACCATTCCAATGAGAACTATTCCTGCTATTTACCGTAGTTACCCGATACAAGTCTATAACAGCAGCAAAGGCACTGAATGACAATCAGCACTAAGGAAATTTACAAATCAACACTGGGGCCTTGCCAAACTGCAAAGAGCGCAGCTACAGAACAACCAAGGCTACGGTGGAAACAAATGATGGCAGGGTTTAGATCTACTCCCCCTATCCTTAAAGTGAACGTGTTGTCCAAAGAATCAGAGCTCTCAAATGTCGAAGAGAGATCATCTGAGGAGGATACAGTGTGTGTAATAAAGCTGGGAACCATTTTGGCCAAAGCATCACATCAAAGTCTTCTTCTCTGCAGCCAGATGAGGTCCCAAAGAGAAAAAAACACCAGGTTTCTTTTTGGATTTTTGCTTGGCGACGGCATGATTAGTGACAAAGATACTCTCCGGGAGATCAGGAGAAATTATTCATACTTTTCAGAATGACAATGGATGGAAAAGGAAATATTAATGCCGGGTGAAAAATCAAGAACTGAACTGCTTCATCAAAAGTTTTGAGGGCGGCTCGCAGTATTGGCCCTGCTGCTTCCCGTCTGATATGTATTGCTCTTGGATTTGAAGCTGCTTTCTTTGGCCTGAAAAAAGGAGATCCCCTGCTGCAGTGGAAGGAATAAACACACGCTTGGTCCTGACGAAGCGATTCTGAGCACATCCCCTTCCAGAAGTTAAAGTGCTCTCGTTCAAACTGATCCCATCATAGGTTAGAAGAATAATAAGCGTACAAAATAAAGACCCCAAAACCTCCAGGAAAAAAAATTACAACAACAAAAGAACCAAGCCTCACCGCACACATCCCTCACTAAAACACTCCACTGAGTAAACCTTTTATTTCTTTTTCATTGCTTTCTCGTGTCAACAGCTAGTTGTCATAAAGCGCCACGAAAGCCTGCAGAGCCCCCTGGCGCAGTCAGAGGAGTACAAAGCAATCATATGTGCTGATTAAAGCTGTAATGGATTCTGCTGTGTGGGGCTGGCCTCTGCATCATTAATGAAGAGCAGTGTAATATCCTGTTTACAGGGAGAGGAGGGCCGTGTGAGCACTCCCCCAACACTGTGGGCTCTGTCCACCTGCACTCTTCGGAGAGCAGCAAGACGAGTTGGAGCAAATCCATGCGCACAGAGGAATCGTGTTCATCTTTGTTTAATTTATGTGTTACATTTCACACATGATTACAGCATTTAAACATTATGCATATGTATTTTAACCTTACTGGAACTCCGTTGTAACGGGTAATTGTTGCTTTTAAAGGTCCTATATCTTAGACTTTATTGATCCACAAGGGAAATTGCGTCGTCACAGTAGATCGAATAGTAATCTTACAATAAAGATAACAATCTTAAAAATAACAGCAAAATAATAAATGTGAGAATAGAATAAAGAAAGAAATCCGGATATATTGTAGGTACTCTGGAATATACATATCTAATAATATGTACACAATATATCATGCTTAATTGAGGCTTTTACAACTGCTGTAAACAGCTCACCCTTTTTGTAGCCTAACTTAAAGGGCCTATATCATGCAAAATCAAATATTTTGAGCTTTTAGCCATGTTATGTTATTTCCTCATCAAAAGCACAACCAACACATGTTTTGGCTTCACACACACTGAGCAATCCTCATGAATCCTGCTCTCTGCTCTGCTTCGCTGCCCAGTCCTGGAAAACAACTGGTTCTCACATGATCATGTAATGATGTACGGACCATCCACATCGAGGAAGAGCCCTCCCCGCAGCACTGCCCCTGCACAGCAAACATACACGGCCACTCTCTCCGAGTTGCGATCATGTGAGTGGACCATTTAAACTCTGCGGTTGAGAAGAACATGCGAGTTCTTTCTAACCAAATCTGCACTAAAGATAATGTCTGCTTGGCGAAAATCTGTGTTTGGTTTTGAGGGTTATAGGACTTTGTTCAGCCTTCCCAAAGAAGCGTCTCAACGCCAGAAAAACATATATTTCATAACACTGAGTAACTCATGGTGCCAAAGGAAAAATATTGTAATATATAAGCCTATAGTTCGCTTTGAAAGGACTAAAATACCATGACATGGATCTTTTAAATGTGGACAACTAACAAAATCAAAACCTAAAACAGATACTTGCAAACATACTAATCAGCGCAAAGAGCTCGACAACAGCGAGGATCAGAACAAGTTTGGTGAAAGTGTAAGTTAAAACACAGATTAGCTTCATTTACTGTTTGTGACGTGTATCAGAGTGTGGACCCACGAAGAGACACATGAAACATGAGTGAATGAAACATAACTGTGGGTATGTTTTCGATGAGGACATAACATGGTCTCCAAATAATAGAATGTTCTTCTGTCTTTTTTGTGGTAGCTGGTAGTTTTGATTACAATAAGTTATGTTTTCACCACAGAGGTAGATATTGATATTCCTTGTGGGTTAAATATCTGACAATATTGAACTTTTGGCCTATTGCTCAACCTCCAACAAAAGACAGTCATCATCCTTAGGCATAACAGAGATAATACAAGAGAATTATTCTGTTTCCAAATAAAAATAGCATCATAACCACATAAAATGTTGTTGCCCTTTGTAACCTAACGCCCCATGTCAGAAGTGAGAAAGCCTCAAAGCCGTGAGGCAACTGTGATTTTCAATATGAATATGCACACATGATTGTTTTTGCATTTCCAAACAGTCAGGAGGTCACAGACAAGGTTGACTATCTTAGCTGAGGTCTAACATTATTTGGCCGATAGCTCCCTCCCACTCTGTGTCTCTATGCTGGCAGGCACCCAGTGGACGCGGGGCCAAGTGGCGGTTCACTGAGGGGGGACACCACCCGCCCGCTCGGCCTGGTGTATGGGACAAGCGCTCCCCTGCTCTCCCCATCTGTTGGTTTTGGCGCGCTGTCCTGGACCACAGAGCGCATCCAGCCAGGCTTTCGCAAATACACTTGTCCCGCGGCCAGACCACTTTACACAGGACTTTTCCATAAGTACTGTCAGCAGCAGTTAAATGTGGGAATGGGAGCACGCCGGAGCGGCCAAACAGCTTAAACTGTGGGAAAAGGTCACTCCCACGATATGCATAGGAAATAATATCTATTTATGCCTCACTGTCTCTAGAGATTGTGACACTTGCAAGCTCTGGAAAGAAATGCAAGATGTTTCTCTTCTTGGTCAATGTAATATTATGGACCCTTGTTTTCTCATTGGGATTTACTTATAGACCCTTCACGTTTGGTGCCACACTGTTATTATTTTTGTTTTAAGGCAAGACACTGCAGGTGTAGGGAAAAAATAGGTGAGAAAATGTAATACAGTGGTATCAATATGAAACTTTTGCTGTACAATACTGACATAATTATGAGGAAAAGGTGTATTGCAAGTTTTCTGTCATTTGATGTTTTCATATGAAAGTTAGGTATTTTATGCATAAAAATGGCCAAAATTTGCTATATTTCTGACGACAATATCTAATAGATAGAGCCAGGTTTACATGTATAGTTTAATTTTGTTGATCTATTAGTTAAAGATTTGTTCAGAGGAGATTTTGGATATTTCAGTTTTAGAATAAAGTAGTCATTAGTGAATAAATCTATATATTTTGCTATATATTGTTTTTGGGGGTTCAAAACCCAACAAATCAGGCTAGGACTTAAATGAGGAGGGAAAAATCCCTCTGAACAAACCTTCCGGAAATTGTTAAGTAAAAGACCGGAAAGTTTGGAGTTTGTAGGTGCTACTAAAATGAAGATGTTGTATACCGGTTTGTAAAGAGCAAATTGTAGCGTCTCCCCTTAAAAGCTTAAAATAATAAATCAAAGATGAGAACAACTCAAAATTAGGACAGAACAACAGGTGCATTCATTGAAGTCATAATTTAACATTTTTATGAAATTGTTGAAACCTTGCGCTGCAAGATGTATTCCCGCGAGATTTGTGATTTCACAAACCCGGGGAAATACATCTTGAAAGACTCCAATCCCTTACGATCGGCTCGACTCAGATATTTGCGGGACCAAGGACGTGCCTGCATTGAGGTTTAAGGCGAGACATGTTGGTATGACAAATGCCGAAGAATAACAAGCATGGTTGCATCTATAAGGACTTACTTTTTGATGAAGCGAAAAGGGAAAAGCAAAGAGACGTTTGTGCTTTTCTCCGACTGGAATCTGTAAAAGTACGGTAGGCAGGTACTAACGGGTGCTTCACCCAATTATCCTGAAGTATTGCTGTAACGGTCCTTCCCTTTAATGAGTGGATTGGACGAGAGCCTTCCCAGATTGATAACGTGTAGAACTCAAATCAGAGTGCTGCACACGCCAGGTTACCATAAATTAGCCATAGAAGTCCTTTTATCAGACAACAATCATGCCTGTGTCATTGTATGTTACAATCATTTAATATTCTTACAAGTTAAAAACGATATGTAAAATGTAATCTGCAGATCGATACGCAAACAGGAATAACATTTAATATAATAAATGTAAAGTCTGAAGTGGGTGTACTTAAATTCCCCTGATTACATTGTTTATGCTCCATTTTTCTTTGAAAACACAGAGACACAGAAAACAAACAAAAAAAGTAACTCTTATTCATTGATTTACAAAGAAATATGTCCCTGTGGCAATCAATTTAAGAGTTTGAGTGTCAGCGAGCGTTTAATACACAGCGACTCCATCATTATTAGATAGTGTAATTGGATTATCGTCTGCGAGCACAAGAAAGGACTAATTATTCACTGGGACTCGCTCTTGTGCAGACACTGTTTATTTTGCGCTCCCCCCTAAGCCTTTCTTACCTCCTGAGCCACAACACGGTCACGTCAAGACTGACAAGTAAACAACAATGACAATGAAATCGTCAGACAAACCATCAGACTCATCTGCATAAACCGAGCCCAAGAGCGTCGCAGGCTGTGACAGTACAATTACACATTTCCACTGGTGCAGAGAACAAGGCCAATCAAGTGCTCCTGGACTGTTCATTTGGACAACTTTTTTGTTTTATGTGTTGGTGAAAATGTTACAGTTTAGTTCAGAACTTGTTTAGTTTTAATGTGTTTAGAAATGTACTCTATGAAACTTACTCAACTGTTGCAAATAGTGTTATTCAGGGTTCAACTCTCTACTTGTATTTTCCAGGTCATTTCCAGGATTTCCCATGACATTTAAAAAGTGCAAAAACGTATTCCCTGTTCCTCTCTGCCCTCCTCACTCGCCAGCGCCCCCTGTGGATGTCATCTAATAATGGCTAAAGTCTATAGCTTTTCGTCTTGAAGAGATTCAAGCTCAGTGCATGTTATATTGGGAACATTGTCAAATGGGGGGTTTGGGGGCCTCCCCTGGGAAAATTTTAAAATAGAAGATACTTTTTTTCTGTGTTCTGGAGCAAAATGAGCTAGTCTTTAGTTTAGTGTGGTGGGCAAAGTATCACTTACATTTACTTACAAGCAAAGGGAAGAAGTATTTTCAAGGACAAAATATGTTTTTCTAGCACTTTTTTTTTTTTTTTGCATTTTCCATGTGTTTTTCCATGACTAGAAAAAAGGTGTGTAATCTTCCAGGTTTTCAAGGTTTTCCAGGTAGAGCGGGAACCCTGTGTATTGTATTTTAGTAGCAAATGTACAAAGGCGAAGGATCAGACTGGCCTTTAGATCTTGTTCACATTGTCCCCTAGATCATGGGTTCTCAAGCCTTTCCACGACCTTTCCACGACCCACAAAATAACAATTCAAGCAACCCGGGATCCCCACTGCTAAAACAAATCAATAATCTATAATCTACAATCTTGTTTAGTAACATGTATTCACATTATTTACTTTGTTATGGGACACAAATCTGTTTCCAGTGAATAATTATATCAAATACACAATTAATATTTTTGTGTTTTGGAAAATGATTATGGAAAACTACGATTAAATATGTTTGTTGACAAACATAACACTGCTGTCTGTATTCAGAGACAGCCCTTTTCCTTGTGATGACTTTACACCAAAGAGACCTGCATTCATTTATCTGTATCTTGAAGCTGAGGTAATTTTGGAGCCCAAAGCAGGGAATCATACGGACACTCGATCGATAAAACGAGCCACGAGGAGGCATCAAAAGTGATTGCCTCAACCTGCTAAAGACAGCCAGAGGATATGAGCCGCGCTGTGAACATTTTCATTTGGAGTCCGAGAGGTAACACACTGCAATATATAGACAGAGGGATTGACTTACCTGTAACACAAAGTCACAAAGCAGAGGTGGGTCGGACCCAATGAGGACATGAAAGAGAAGAGAAAGAAAATAAATATTAGTGACAACAAAAGAAGCACATGGCAACTTATTTATGGATTTCAGCCATGTGACCTTTTCCTTAGCAATGCTCATTATGTAATATCTTTTAGGCAAACAATAGGATTCTAGATGTTTTCTTTACCTTTACATGTTTCTGTGAACAGCTGGCACCTCGCAATCGAAACATGCATTAACTATTCAAAGAGAGAAAGCTGAGGCACTCTGGATGCAAGTAGATTTTTATTCACCGACGCGTTTCAACTCAAAACGAGTCTTCATCCTGATGAAGACTCATCCTGATGAAGACTCATCCTGATGAAGACTCATTTTGAGTTGAAACGCGTCAGTGAATAAAAATCTACTTGCATCCAGAGTGCCTCAGCTTTCTCTCTTTGAATTCCCCTGGCCTTCAGCTTGACGAGCACCTGCGTTGTGAGTTCACTGCTTTACCAACACTTTGATCCAGTGAGCACGCTGCCTCTTCTCTTTTTATGCATTAACTATTGTCTGCCTAAAAGATTATTACATACCTTTTGCTATTACCATTTTATTGTGAATAGGTTGCGTTCCCATTATATAATTCTCATTCAGTTTGAGGGCAGGTGCCAAAACAACTCTATGGGAGACACACCAACCTGCCATATTATTCTTATGGCTGAAAGTCCTTTCCACTGGCCAACATTGCACACATGCCCTGACGTGTTGGCAATGATTTGACCTTGTCTAGCCATGTGTGAATAAGCTTCTTTGATTTTTTTGATGAAGCTGATCCCTAAAGGACATTGTTTTTTACATCCAAGTAGCACTTCAGCCTCCTAATGGAACCCAGGAAGAATAGTCTCTACTTTGGTAAAGACTAATGGGGATCCTTAAATAAAGAAATACAGAAATAACTATATCTGCATCGCACACATGCTTGAGTATTGTCACCACTTTTGGACTTCATGACAAGTAAATCACACCTTCATATGTGCTGACAGAGAAGGCATGGAACTCTGACAGCTTCGGTTTCATGTGGATAGGCCCATGAACTACAGAGATAATAACAATAAAGTGAGAGATGAAATTTGCAGCCATGGTATTTTCAACTGCCCTCTATATCAATTTTAAACGATAGGCTCTTTTGTAATTTCACGTGAACGCAACCTATTATCGATTGCGACGATTGAGAGTCCAAGATTCTGAAACCCGTGGATAATCCAGGAATTCAAGCCACAGAAAATGCAAACCGCACCGCAAGAGGAACGGGCAAACTTTGCCGAGGTGAATTTTCCGGAGCAAAATCTGGCATTTGTTACTTTAAATTAAGTTAACTTTTCAGACTCCCTCAACAGAGATGTGTTTTTATGTTTTAACAAGTTCAGATAAAGTGCAAAAAACCTAAAGCCTTACACACAGCTGTAAATATCAACTCGCATTTTCACAATGTAGAAGCATATTTTTTCAAGCTCAAAACCTTTATTACAAAATAAAAATAAATCTTCCCTTTCCAGTATCCCATGGTGTTTTAGTACTCTCCCTAACAACACACGTGGGTGTATGTTATTGGTGTGAAAGCATTAGAGGAATATTACGACTCAGGAGCGTATGTTAAACAGCCACAGGGGCACCGCTTTGCACTGATTGTGAACTCTAGATGTGTTTTTTCTCCTTGCAGGATGTGACCCTCAGATATAAGTGAGCTAAATGATGATCCACATTCCAGCCACAATTCAGTTCAGAGGCTTCGGGACACAAATTGGCACCAGATGCCAGAGGGAGGAGAGACAAATCCCAAAATGAGGCAGTATGATTGAGCGGCGTGTAGCCCGGAGCGCAGGCACGGCTGTGATAACGCTCCCATTCTACACAGATGGTCAAATAATGGCTGGCTTTACCTTTAACTTAAATACTTTCCTGTCGCTATAGAAACCTGACTTGACTTTACACAGGGGTCAGTCGGGTAGAAAAATATGTTGGTATATTCAAATACAAAAACACTGGCGTAAATTGTCAAATAAAAGACAAAGACGGCAATTCAATTCAATAAAGATTGCAGCACTGTAGATACAAAATAATAAGCATTTAATAGCAACTAAATTAGCCCTCTGTCTGTGCTTAGGGGCTAAGCGTGTTTACCCTCTTGTACTGTCAACTCTCAAGAAATGAATGATTTGCAAATGCCACATGTCTTGACTCCAAATCTCTGTACAAGTACAACTGTGCAACAAATTAAAAAAAAGGAAAGAAGAGTGAGGGCTACTGGATCAGATGATCAGAAGAATTATCTTGTAATGATACAGACAAAATTGCTGCAATAAAAAATAAAATTAGCATTTAATTATTCAAGAATCAGAATCTGAATAGATTGTCACTGCCATTATCAATGGTTTCACAGACTAGGAATTTTCTTCGGTGTAGCCTACTCGTGCAACATGAAACATAAACTTTGCTAATGATAAACAATAAACTATGGAAAATAATGAAGAATATATAAGAATTGTAAATCTATAGGCATGCATTAAAATAGAATAAGGTACAAAATCTAATAAACCAGCAATTGGCACAACACGAGGACAGCAGGTAAATGGGTGAATTTAGCAGCAGTATGAGTGTGGACATAGCACTCTTTTGAAATTACATTGTTGTTAATATAGTTCGAATATTTCTAAATATGTACGTCTTGTACAATTCTGTTAAGAGAATTGTTCAAGCCAGTTTTCACAATATAATTGTTGCTATGGGAGTGTGCAAACATCTTGTCACTGTTTTTCTACAATTATTCCAGAGGATTACCCAATATCTCTTCACAAATGGCAAGTGAAAATTCTTTAATTCATGCCTATAGATTTATAATTCTTATATATTCTTCATTATTTTC
>OMNZ01031124.1:7918-20992 GCA_900303255.1 Lesueurigobius sanzi
CAATCCTGCTAAATCTTGCTCTCTGGGCTGCTGCTCCGCCCAGCTCTGGAAAATGACTCAATCTAACATGCTTACGTAAGCATGTAAGGACAGGCCGCCCCTGCACCATAACATAGACGCCCACTCTCTCTGCTGCGATCTCCACAGCTATTTCACAAGTTCTGAAGTGATTTCTTTCTAACCTGCACCAAAGATAATGTCTAGCTAGGTGACGAAAATGTGTGTTTGGTTGTGAGGGTTACAGGACTTTATTCAGCCTTCCCAAAGAAGAGGATTATCACCAGAAATGCTTGGATTTTATCTGTGGTAGCTGCCTTTCCCCAGCTTGTTTGAGATCGTCACTTCACAGAGGACTGCTGAACCATTGACAATACCAGCACGGATTTTCCCAGAGGATAACTTTTGAAACTGGTGCGGTTTCCCACAATAAAACAACCGGATGGAGGGGCCAAAGCGGTGAGTACAAAACCAAGCTGCTAACGCAAGCTAAATGCTAACAATGCTGTGTTAGCCAGTATAAAGCTGTAATCGTGACACATTCACAATGTGAAAAACATTCTTGTGACTCACTTTACGGTGTGCATGTGTGATTAACATTTAAACTGTTAAAGGATGAGGCTGTAGTGATGTTTTTTTATTATTGCCCTGGGTCTGCTCTGTCCCCACACTCGCTATGTTTACTGTAGCATTGATTGAAAATTGCTAGTCTGTGAAACCTTTCACTGACGATGACAATGAATTATATTCTGATAAAGTTTCGTGGGCAGTAGCTCCGCACTGCAGTGGTTCTACGGTTACGTCATGAAATGGGCGGTGTCCACATGGGGAGAGGCGGGGCTTCAGTGATCCAAGCGTCTTTTCTTCCGGGTTGGACATTTATACTTATATTTCATAAAAACTGAGTACTGCATAGTGCTAAAGGAAAAATATTGTTATATATATGCCTATAGTTGACTTTGGAAGTGTTAAAATAGCATGATATAGGTCCTTTAAGGGAGAATGCAAAACGTCCTCATTTCTAAAACGGCTAAGTAGGTGAGTCTTTTAAATGTAAATCCAGTTGTTTTAAATTCAGTAAAGATGGCAGTATTCAAACCATTTTCTACTAAGAAGAAAAATCCTGTACGATGATTTTTGAGAGGTTGAATTGCACAATCAACGGCTAAAGAAAACAATGCTTGAAAGGAGTAGCAATGGTGCATTTGATCGCTCACTTCACAGGTCATTTCCAGAAGCAGCAATAGTAGGAGTAGCAGTAGTAGTAGTGACAGTACTATGAGCAGCGTTAGTTACCAAACAAATATTCTAAAGTACAGGCAGCATCACAAACAGAGCAACAACACAGAGATTGAAACATGGCGCCTGCTCTTTCATCCCTTTGAGCCTCTCCCTCAGAGCCATGAAAGGTTACCCGGGAAACACACCCAGGACTTTGACTTTAAACATGAACCGGGAGCCGCGCAGAGACCTACAGATGTGGGAAAACCAACGCGCCGTCACACAATGGGCTTTTCATGCAGGTCTCCATCGGCAAGACAGGGAAGTGAACAGGGCTCATTTGATGCACAAAAAGTTTCACCCCGGACAGATGCTGCGACTTCAGAAACATTACAAAGGGTAACAAGCTGTAGAGGCTTGCTCGGAATATTCTGTACAAGACTCACTGTTCGAGATAAATGAGTTGCACAGACTTCCAGTGCCATGAGGTCCACAGTGTTATTGTTTCACAGGCCCTGTACAAGATTTTTTTTTCTCTTAGTAGAATGAAATTCATGCTTTGTGCTCCTGCAAGTTTTGAAACATGCTGATATACTCATCCCTGTGAATTGGGATGTTAGAGATGTGTTAAGGAAGTTAAGAATGAGTACACACTACCTCTTAATGTCAAGATGGATATTTGTGGACAGGTTGCCCCTATTTGACCATTTGACAACTTGTATATTACTGTGTTAGTGCCTATAAACAAGAGAAGAGTATGTGAGCAAAAAATGCGTAAACAACTCTTTTGCTGATCTATTTTTGCTCGTGCTACTTGTTTTGTACACGAGCAAACACTTGGAAAACGACCTCCCATGTTTTCTCAAATATCTCCTATAAGCAGTTATGAAGTTAAAAAATAAGGGTTAGACTAAAGCTGCATTTGCACAGGGTTAGAATTACCCTAGGCCTCAGGTAATTGGAAAAATGACTGGCCCTGTTGGTATTTCGAGGCCAGCATTAGTACGTCTACATAATGGATTGTACAGTATTCACCTTATTCAGGCCTGACTTGAGCTGGCATTGGCCTGATTTCTGTTATTGGTGCAGCATGTACTGTAACATTCACACCAAACTCACAGACAATTAGCCAATAGTGACAAAAAAAACAAAAAGTAAGCAATATCGCAAAGGAATAATTTTAGGTAACTTTATTTCATTTCATCCATCCAATGAAACTAAACCTGAGGCGACACAAACTTGTTCATTCCCATTTCATCTATAAGCTCAATAATAATGGACATTTCAGCTCACGGGAAGTGCTCAGACAAAGAGGACATGCTGAGACAACAAAAGTGGCAGAAAAAGCAACAAAAAAAAATTGAACAATGTATTGCATGTTAAGACAAACATGTGGAGGTACGAATGACAGGCATGTGTCTAATAATGCCTTAAAGAAAGTACAAAGGACTCAGGAATTTCCCCCACTTCCTATTAGGCTTCCTGCAGCTAGTAAGCACTTTTCAAGAGTCATCCACATTTTCCTTTTGAGGCAGTGCTATCGTCTTTCCTGTTTCTATGAAAGCCTATGGAGAAATCAGAATATCTCTAGCAAATAAATCAGTATTTTAAAAGTATGCAAGTTTCTTTGAGATATTCATAGAGGACATTCAGCGCTGTCTAAAGGATGTGGAAGCTCCTCCGAACGACGCGTCTGTGGTTGTTTTTTCCGCTTTGTCTCAAACCGCAGACAAACTAGAGTAATGACTAACGGCTAGTGCGGATGCTAGTAGTGCTGCCCCTGGGGAAGTGACGGAACTGTGAAAATGGCCTAAAGTGATGTTACGTCCATTTTTGCCACAGAATGACCTGAGTGGCTCTGCTATTTCAGTCATTTGAGAGGTAGAAATGACCCCAATTTCCACATACTGTATTTCACAAACTCCCAAATCAACATTGTTTGGGCCGGTGTAATGAAGTTTTATGAAACAAATACATATTCAGAACATCTTCAGCTACCCATTTATGCCCGTACTTGGGTGGTATTAATAACATTGTAACGGTATTCAGGGTACATTCAGTCTTATTCCAGGCATCTGAAACCACAGCATGCTCAGACACATGCAGCTAACTTGCAAACTAACTTTTTACTACTCATGTTTCAATATAATTGTGCAAGGTATAGGGCCAAACCTACAATATCTATAAATACAGCCGCCGCAGAAGGCCAGAGGAGGAGGAAATGGGACATGCTCAGCTGCAGAGGTCCCTTTTTGTCAGAAGAAGCTTTGGCTCAGGCCCAGTGACCCACATAGAGTCCTTAGGCACACAGCGGCAGGACCACAGGCCAGAGCTAACGCTGCGATATCACTGGGGGTTAGCAGGAATTATTCAAATCATCTGTATAATTAGTGAGCAACTTTTGGAATGGATCTTCTTTGGGAATGCCCATGAACAGCGCAAAACAAAGAGGAGCAAAGGGGTTCAACGGCCCAAATCTATACACGAATAACAGAGAATGCTAACTTTCATGCTAACATTAGCTTCATGCTACATTCTATCGTCGAGTGCCGTTCTGTCCACTTCTACAGGACAATCTGCTTAATTTTCAATTGTAAGAATCTGTCAAGACATTCATAAGGACCAGATTTTGACCCGACTTTACGCGTGTGGTAAATATGGTGATAGTCCAACAGAAAAAGTCTAAAAGAGTGACAAAATAGTGATTCCCATAACAAGCTTCTTTCCCCCTCATTAGGCCATGCCCACTAGAGTGTGGAAACCCGACCGATGTCCGACGGATGGGCTCGGTTAGATTCGGACTCTATTTATAGAATTATGTTCGGGCTCGTGTCGGAGTCGGACACACAGCGTGCCATAAATTAAAATGGGCCTCGCCCTCTTTAACTTAAGAAAGAAAGAAAGAAATACAGGCTTATCCTATATTATGCACAGAATTCTATGAAAGGTCAACAGGCAGTGCCTTATTTCTTAGATTATTGACAAACTGGCAACTTTGGAAAGAGTCCCCGTTGTTTTGGACAAGGCTTCAAGCCGTGTACATTTTCAACACATGGATACGGCATTTATGAAGGCACGCTGCACAAAGAGATAGCGGAGACAGCGCCTTTGTTTTTTTGTTGCTCCATGTGCTGTCTGTGCACTGCATGCGCGCTACTCATCTGTGCTGAATTTCATTGATAAAATCGGACTTTCTACACAAACAATATCCTACTGTGTCATTGGTAGGCTTAAGAAAATTTTGTGATTTTAATTGTGTCGGACCACGGTCAGACTCGGACACAAATAGGTCAAAGCCTCCGGATTCGATCACTGGAATGTCGGGTGAGGGCTGGTGTTGGACAGAAAAAACTGGCCCGATCCACACTCTAATGCCCACCCAGTGTGACACATTGCTGGCTTTCACCCTTATTGTACTTTATTGTTCATTTCATTTGCTAAATTTGATTTTCTTTTAGTTCCCTATATTACTGTATCCTGGGTAGTTTTGTGCTGCTCTTCTGTACTTTGTTGTAGTGTTTACTCTTGGACAAATGTAATCGTAATTTCTTAACTGATCGATCTGGCTTTTAAAATAATCTACAGTAGTCTGAATGGATGTGTTTGGAGTCCTGCTCTTTCTGTCATTTGGTTAAAAAAAATAAAAAAAATAAGAAGAAGCATGCTAGATGTAAATGGAAATCACTATATGAAGATGCTTTTCTGTTGTGACCAAATAAAGAAAAGAAGCCAAGTAAGTTAAGGCGAGACAGTGCAGGTGAATAGAGGTAAAACAAATACATTTAGAGAGATGAATATATAAATATAAATTATTGCAAGTTGTTGTTTTTTTTTTTTACTTTTGAATGTGTAAAAATTGATATTTCCGATGACCAAATAATACACCTGGTTTGAAATAAATGAATTGAATTTTATTTTGTTTATCTATTAGTTACAAAAATTTGCTCAGAGGGGATTTTGAATATTTTGTTTTAAAATGTGTAAAAATTCATATTCCGCCTTTGGGGTTCAAAATTCAATAAACCCGGATAGGAATTAGATATTGAAAAATTTCTCTGAAAAGAATGACTTGCAGTGTTGGGTAGTATATGTGTGTCCTCATGTCTGTCCTTAAGTGTGTGTGGTCTGTGCACAGATCTTTAGTCTCAAAAGATTAAAAAAAAATCCTCTAGTGGGTGGGCACCTTTACTCTTTTATTTGAGTGTATTTACTTTCCTAAATTCATGGAATACATTACATTTTAGCTTCATATTGCATTGGCATCAAGAGAGAAAAGTTTAGTATCTGCTGTGCTCCCAGTGTGCGTTTGCATAGTTTGATTTTGTGTTCCTAATTAGTGGTAAAAAAGTTCACAAGAGGCAGAACAACAAGCGTACAGCCACCGTTTTTAAGCATACGCTGTATTTATACATAAATGTAATGCAAATCAATACAGTATTTTATCAGTGTTACATCTATTGAAATGCCATATTTCAATCAACAATAGCCCTATACTGTGTGTTTCAAACTCGGAATAGATAAAGATTTCCTAATGGCCTTGTTACTGTGGGACTGTGGTAAGATTTTCTGTCTGCCACTTAAAAGCACTATGTCTTGTCTAAGTAGTCGTGGAAATGTTTAGTGTTAATAAAACCTAATGGGGCCACAGGGACTGCTCACTGAGGCCTGTAATGTGAAAATACAAGTGCAGTTAAACCCTCCTTTATTCTGCTCAGTCATCTGGGACACTCTCCTCTCACTCCGGTTATTGTCTTCATGATGTCATCTCTCGGTGTCACTACTCATTAGCTGCAGATTTTAATCTGTCATGAAATGCCTACCGTTAAATCATTTATCTTTGTCTGAAATGATGTTAAAATGTTTCATCTTGTTTAGTTCATGAATAAAGTTAGCGGCACGGTGGCACAGTGGTTAGCGCTCGTGCTTCACAACAAGAAGGTCCTGGGTTCGATCCCGGGCCAGGACTTTGCCGAGTTTGCATGTTCTCCCCGTGTCTGCGTAGGGTTCCTCCGGGAGCTCCGGTTTCCCCTACCACTAAAAACATGTACAATAGGAAAAAGATATTCTCAGTCTCAGTGGGACTTTCCTGGTTAAATAAAGGTAAAACAAAAAAACAAAAAAGTTACTAGTGAACAGTGTTCTTGAGATTACTCCATAAAGGTAATCCAACTACGGATTACTCTTTCTAAAAGTAATTGTGCTACTTCTTTGATTACTAACTTGATTAGTAATTACTAGTTACTTTGGTTTAAAAATGAAAGGATCAAGCAACAGCTGTTCAGTGCTTTGGAATGAACTCTATTAAAGTATAAATCTGGCTTTGGCTGTAACTGAATTGAATAATGTTTACACATAATTAAATCAAAAACTGTATGTTTCATAAATAAAATGCACAGCAGCTGTGTTCCACTTTTGCACAGGCCTTAATCTTAAAATGAATATTTTGAGGTCAAAATAATACAAAAAAGTAATAGAATCATTACTTGATAAAGTAATTATAATCTAAGTACTAGTTTTGCAATTGGAATCCCGTTACATTACTCTGTTACTAAAAACTTAATGTAATTACAGTAGTGGATTACTTAGTAATCTGTTACTCTACAGCACTGCTACTGAATACTAGTGAATCTGTTTTTACCTTGTTTTTTGTTGTTCAAATCTCAGAAAATGTTCAAATCAGGTTAGGAATCACAGTAGATATTGAAAAGAAAAACTTTTAAATGTTAAAGACTATTACTTTTGGTGTCTGTCAGTGCTAATAAAGTGGAGATTTAGTTGCAAGAGTGTAATAAAAAGTTACTCAAACCATTGTAACTAAGTACTGTCCACATCTGATTGGCAGATAAGCTTCCACCAATCTACCACTCGCGCATGTTTGAGTAATCTCTGAATCTTTCCCCAGTGGCTATTTTAGCAACGCAGCAGCAGCAGCAGCAGCAGCTCCACAATGCTCCTCCTTTTCCCCAACGCTCCTCCTGAGTGCCTATTCATTACCTCTCAATCTCTGGCAAAGCTTTATCCTTTCAAAAATATCTGACATAGTTTGCACCACAGACTATTTTTTACACCTCTTTTGTTCACTCGAAGAATCAGGAAGTGAAACAGCTGCAGATTTTGTGTTTAGTGGTTTTATATCAATATACTGTCATTGTCTAACCAACGAAGTGTGGAATAATGATCCAGATGTGTTTGAGATTATAAAAAAAAAAAAAAATACATGCAAAAAGCAAAATGTAGTATGTATCAAAAACATATGGCTTAAGTGCCGGTCTGAATAAGTTCTCAGTCCATCGTATGCAAATATTGTTCAGTCTTCATCTGTACTCTGTAGTGGAAGTGACGTTTCGTTCTTCATCCAAATAACTTTGTCAGCACTGAGCACAAACACGAGCCGCTCGTGGGTCTTTCATGAAGAACCAGTGGGTGGAGTTAACCTGTAGGAGGAGTTTACCTGTAAGTCCCACCTCTCTTAGTTCTAAAGATTGGAGAAAAACAACCTTTACCTGTTCACACCTCATCACTGCTCGTTGCCTTCCTATTGCCTGCTTTGTTCAGGGCTGTTCACACCTTTCTATGGCCCTGCCCTAGCCGCTGGCCCTGCCTCATTAGCTTGACATAGGGATGGTTTCGGCCAAAGTATATTATTGTAACTAGGAGCTAAGTTAAACCCAAGTCCTCCGTTGCGGTTCATGGATGGATTCTCCTTTTTTAACTAAAAATAGCTTATTTAACTCCGTGCTCAAACCATCTATTTTCTTTTGCTAAAATCTTCAAATGAGTGATTCGTGGCTTTGAGATGGAGGTGCACAGCCGACTGAGGGCCACTAGAGTTTTCTCTGCTGCTTTTTCTTGATAAAGCCTCCTATGAAGTATTTAAGTTAAGTTTTAAGTGCCGGTATCGGAACTACTAAAAGTGAAAAGGAATGGTAACATCACACACTTTTAACCCTGCAGTGAAGTATTACATATTACAAACGTTGATATCACAAACAAATCTTAACATTGAGCGCACTTTAAATATTCAGTCCCAATCCAGCTCTGCTTACAACTTTGTTTAATGACCCTGAAACAGCCCTATTAGTCCACAGTTCTGGTAAACACATTTTACACTGTGCCCTGACAGTGATGTATGGGGCTGTGGGCTTCATTAGTAAACATGGATTTTTGCTCTTTTTTGCTCAACATTAAGGCCTCCTAAAACCAACAAAGGCGTCTCTGTGAGAGGAGAGCTGTTGACATCCGCACGGCAAAATAAATCTTTGTTCTAATTCGTCTGCCGCTTGTTACTAACGAGGCCGCGATAATTGTTGGGCGCTCCTTTTCCGGCAGCTGACGATGCCTTCACTTTCCTCCAGCACAATGGGAGAAAAGACACACAATGTGAGCCCAGCGCCACTTTTGTTCCTTCGGCAGCGAGCTACAAAGGGGACGTAGATTATGGTGAATTATAATTTCTCTTTATTGAAAATCCGCAGAGACACTGATGAGACGCTGCGGCGGAGGAAGGGGGTTTTCAAACGGGAACCACATGGGCAGAAGAAATGATTTATATGGCTCATTTATGTAGCGTGAAGAGAGTACAGGTGCATAAGAGAGGTTTTATGCGCAGTTTAAAGTAAACTCTACAATATACTCTTGTAAAGTGTCAAAGAATCTCTCCATTATTGGGGCATAATGTTATCATGAGGAGTTTTGGACTTGCAATAGTTTTCTTGTTAGTGCATTTTTGCCTCCTATGCCTATGTTTTACAATTAAAGTTGTTCATTTTCAGCTGGTTCACAGGTTTTTTATGCATATGAATTAGATGTTTATCTCTGGTTTGATCCTTGGGCCTTTCTGTAATGTATGGTATGTTTTCTATAACTTCCTTCAACTACCAAACATCAAGGGTTACTGTACACCACTACTGCTACTGTACAATGTTTACCATTGCAAGGAATGTGGGACCCCACTTTTAAAGGTTTTTGGTGCTTATAATAATATCAAGGAGCAAAACTAAAATGCTACAAATATGCCGGTGCCATCAGGGGACATCCATGCACATGTTAATGAACATTGTCACGTTAGGACTATCCTTGAGCTGCAAGATGAATTGTCGCAAGATCTGAATTTTCAGTCTCACAACTAATCCATCTTGAAAGGCGGCAGCTGATAGGTGCGTCTCGTCAGAACCAGTGGTTCGGACCAATGATGTGCTGCTGTGTAGCTTGGGGCGGGATATGTAGGTGTGATGACAGTCAGCCCCGGCAAAAACAAACATGGCTACCTCGGAGGACTTCGTAGATGCCGCAATTTACTCTATGTTAGCTGAAATACAGACCATTTCTCGTTTAAAAAAGAGCCAGGGGAAGCCCTTTGTGCGTTTGTAGATGGAAAAGATGTTTGTGCTTTTCCTCCCGACTAGATTTCCTGCTGCGGGTGATATGTCACATGACTTGCTGCTATGTTTGGCTAAAAGGCATGTACTAACTGGGGCCCAATCAGCTCAAAGTATTGCACTGATTGTCCCTCCTTTTCAAGGACAGTTTGCACGGGAGGCTTTCCTCAACGTGTAGAACTCAGTTTAGAGCTACACAGATCAATCTGGCTTCTGCCAGGTTACGTTAAGACACCTTTATGAGAAAATAACTACCGTAATTTCCAGGCTATAAGCCACTACTTTATTTCACACGCCTTGAACACTGCACCCTATACAGCGATGCGGCTAATTCATAGATATTTATGCACAAACCCGACCTGAGCTGAATAGAGCCCACGCACTTTTTTCATTTGATTTTGGAGTGTGACACAGAATCAGCGCAGGCATCGTTATGCGCATCTCTCACCTGTGACATTCACCGACAGCGCCTCTCCCCTGCAGCCTCTCCCCTGCAGCCTCTCCCCTGCAGCCTCTCCGACGCAGCCTCTCCCCTGCAGCCTCTCGCACGCAGCCTCTCCCCTGCAGCCTCTCCCACGCAGCCTCTCCCACGCAGCCTCTCCCCTGCAGCCTCTCCCCTGCAGCCTCTCCCCTGCAGCCTCTCCCACGCAGCCTCTCCCACGCAGCCTCTCCCACGCAGCCTCTCCCACGCAGCCTCTCCTCGCCTCGTCAATCGTCGGCATTAAATAGTCCCTTTAGTCGCCTTTACGCACTCCGCACTTCGCTCTGTGAAGACCGCGCTGACCATGCGGGTGAAGCATGAGCAGCAGCGGCACGTGCGTGATGCGGGCGCTTGACCGCCGGGGAACATCGGCGCCGGGGAGCATAGGTGCACACCCCATATTACAACGTGAACACATGCGGCCTATACAAACTTTTTTATTTTTAAGCTTGGTTGCTGTGGCTTATATTCGGCTTATATGTGGCTTATATTCAGGTGTGCTCAATAGGCCAGTAGATCTTAAATCATATATGCTGATCAAGAAGACATTGGACAGTTTTTGTTTTATGTGGATTGGCTCAGGAATTACAGCACCCAAAAAACTAAGACAAGAAAGTCAGTTACCATCGTTACCAGCATAGAATTTTCAACTGCCATCCACTTCAATTTTGAATTATTCACCTTATTCAGCCCCGCCCACCTTTTTTGTCTAAGCATTTCCTGTTTGTCTTAGCACTTCCTGAGCTGGGATTTCCAGTGTTGTCAATGTAAGAGAGTAAAGAAAATAAAATGGCAATAAACAAAAAAACTTGTCAAAAAGCTCAAAGGACATACAGTATGTTGCCCCCATTGCAACTTCCTGAATAAGGTGAATAGGATTTTTAGAATGTTGTGAGGTCCCTTGAACACAACCTATTCAGTACATGCTAAAATTTTATGCAATTTATTCTTAATTTATCTTACAAATAAAAGAATGTCACTAAGGCTGAGTAATGATGAACCAGGGATAATTTTCAGAAGAACTAACCCATCTGACATAACACAGATCTATTCAGTTTAGCTGCAAAGAGTTATAGATACAGTTGGCAAGTTTTTTTCAACCTGTCCACAAGATCGTTCTTATAAGAAACACATATCAGCAACTTGTCACTTCTCTGCACTGTGGCTGTATGGAGCCAGACTGCATTGAATCAATGTCCTTGGAGTTCTACAAAAGCTGTACTTTTTATTGTGAGTGACCTGCCTTTCATTTAGCTCTTATTCTCACAGGAACACATAGTACAAGCTTCAATACCTTGGAAATTTTCTACAGACGTGTAAGGCAAGTGTGACGTTTAACAGGTCCATTTTCAAAGTCACAAAACAAGCTCGGCGGAGTTTGACAGCGGGCATTTTTTCTGCAAAGTTTGCTTGACCTTGTTAGACAAAGCCTCTTAAACATCTCGTACACACAACCGTCTGCCCTACATAAGGTCTTCAGCTGCGGAGAGATTCAGCACCACGGACAGCGAACAGTGCTAAACCAGGGAGCAGCACTTCAGAGCGAGACGTGGCCTGTCCTGAATTTACAAGTGCAGCGCCAGAAACAATGAGGAATCCCATATAAAGTTAGTCTATATTAAAGCTTCTATTCAATATCTACCTATCTATCTATCTATCTATCTATCTATCTATCTATCTATCTATCTATCTATCTATCTATCTATCTATCTATCTATCTATCTTAATGATACTGTTTATACTGTAATTATAAATACAATTAACTTGTGGTTGATTGAAAAAAAAAAATAGCATTGCATATGAAAACAAATCTTTAACAAGCATGGAGGATGTAGTTTATAAAGTAAACCTGTTGAAAAAGATAAAAATCGCTCATGTTTCTTTAAAAATACTGATATGTTTCTATGTGCAATATATTGATGATCGCAGTATCTGCAAATTGTGATTGTTATCGTTGTTGTGAGCCATGTATCGTAAATCGTATTGAATGCTGAGGTACCCAGAGGTTCCCACCTTTGCTGTGGACCCAGACCCTTCTGCCTGGACAAGCCCGGCCCTCACCCACAAGGACAACATTAGCTCCTCAGTCTTCACCCTGATCTGCAGAGGGACTCTCATCAGCCTTAGGTCTATAGCCTGTCCATCCTGCTGTGGAGGATGTTCAAAGGATTGGAGCCCATTTGCTGCTGGCTGTTCTTTTGGAAATTACATTAGTCATTACATTTTGGACAGTGAGCATTTTGTTTGGGCATTACATTTTCTTCTTGTTTCACAGTTTTGATGTTGGTGCAGCCCTGTGAGGCAACTTTTGTTGTGATATTGGGTTATACAAATTCTGATTCTGATTCTTTGTCAGTGCATATGAACTAAAGTCCAATTATTTTCTCATAAAGGTGTCCAAAAGTGCTGAAAAATATTCCAAAACATGTGAGTGATGTTGAAAGGACTTTCAGCCAAAATAATAATCTGGCAGGTTTGTGAATCCAATCCCTACCAAATAATAATCAAGTAGAACATTTGCTAATTCTGTTTCTTTCAGAATCAGTTTCTCTTCTACAGAGTTGTGCTGGTCCCTGCTCCATCTGAGATCATGACATCACCAAACTGTAGATCATGAACACAACTTAAAAAACAATGGAGATTTTAAAAGTATTAGTTTTATATAGCACTTTTTTGGACACTCAAAGACGCTTCACATGGCATTATTCTCTCACTACATTCATACGGGCTGTGGGTGAAGTGTCTTGCCCAAGGACACAGCAACAGTCTGCAGCTGCAGGAGCCGGGATTCGAACCCCCGACCTCTCGATCATAAGACGACCCGCTCTACCATCTGCGCCACTGTCGCCTCTGGCATCTTTTTTATTACTGTGTTTGAGGTGGATGTGGTGCTCGACACAAAGGCACAAACGTAAAGCTTCAGCCTAATCTCACTGCTGCGAGTTGAGATTGCATTAAAACAAAAGTAACTGTTACTTCAATTGTAGTTTTTTTTTT
>OMNZ01031125.1:0-10075 GCA_900303255.1 Lesueurigobius sanzi
ATCGCAGCCACTGAGATCAGACCCAGACTGTAACATGTAGGAAATGATAACGGTTTACGGATGGCTAAGGCCAGGCTACCACTAACCAAGAGTGGAAAAAGTATTTTTGTGTTATCATTCATATTCTATGAAAATGGCCAAAAGATTGAAATGGTATGTAAACTTCAAAGGGTATGTAAACACATGAGCACATCTGTATACTGCACGATGATTGGATCAGCTGTAGTTGGCTCCCTGCTCCACCTGGCAGAAGGCTATATAAGCGTTAGCGTTTACCTGATGTTGTAGCCAAATAAAAACATTTCTGTGAGTACTTCTGTCACACTGAGGTGCCGCCCATCACACATTTTTCACGAGACTTCCGCATTTTTCTGTGGATGCTTTGGTGAACGGTCGGCAGCAGCTGATGCATTCAGACCGTGGTTCAGACGTGTAGCACAGTTTATTGAAATGATTGTTGCGTTTCTATAGCAGTTCATATCCGGTCGTCTTCTCTCGGACGTTTATGCTTGTCGACATGTTTACGTGCGCCGTGCTCTGAAACATAAATCCCCAATCTGATCGCAGTTGCTTTTACTGGAATATTTGTCTGAAATCACACAGCTCTAACCGCAGCAGACTTCACTAAATGTACGTTTAGTTTCAGTCTTTTGACGAAAATGTAATTAAACACACTGTACCTGATTTTTGTTCCTAGTAGTGGAATGAAATGAGTTTTTCCCTCCTTTAGTATATTGTAAACGCTGACATCTGTGGAAATAATACTGTGCATCTCAATATAAAGCATTTTTATCAATTTCATGAGTTTGCAGGCTACCTTTCTTGCATTTCTGTGACCGTGACCCTAAAAAGTGACCCTGCAAGTTGTGAAATGTGTTTATAAACTCATCTCTGTGAAGAAATGTGATTTCATAAATGTGTGAGCAAAGCTAGGAATGCTTTTGGATCAAAACTATCAATGTAACTTTTAAGTTTAAGATTTACTCAAATATAGTTTCTAGTTTAGTCTAATTTTAGTCTATGAAGATTTTTTTGTAAATTTAGTCAACCAAAACCTAAATGAATCTGTACATTTAATCAAATTGCACTGATTTATAGAGTTTCTCATAAGAACAAAGCTCTAGTTCGGGAGCTACCGGCAGCTCGCCATCCCTTTCCAAGTAGCTCGCCAAAGGTTTTCCACATTTTTACACATGCTTTATGAGTCTCTGCTCAGACTGTTGCCCCCACGACCTGACTCTGAATGAAGCAGAAGAAAATGGATGGATGGCTTTATGAGTCAATCATTTTTGTTATTGATCAAAACATCTCCAAACATTTAGGTGACTATTGTGAAGTAAAACCAGAAACTGCTGTAATTTTCTTTTATTGTGTTGAACGATCATCTTGGCTCCTAGAGGCCAGTTACACGTGTTTCTTTGAAGTATAAGTAGCTCGCTGCCATTTTTGTAAGACAAGTGTAGCTCACAATGTGAAGAAGGTTGGAGACCCCTGCTCTAGAGTCTTCTCGCTTTGACGAGACACTTTCAAACTTTCATTGGAAGTTTATATGTTTTTGTCCCTTGTTATTGTTATTAGTTGTCCATGAATATATTTAAATATTTTTAAGCATAATTTAAGTCTTTTGAACTACTTTTACATTTGGTTTTAGTGTAGTTTTAGTCTAGCCACACTCACTTCTTTCTGTCCAGTTTAGAATACACAGAGGAGACTAGTCCAGATGCCAGGCTGGGTTTAGTCAACAAAAATATCCTTTTGACTAAGATTTTAGTGAACAAAACACCACCTACTTGCTGATTTTAACACACAGCTGATCCATTTATTCAGGTGAGATTTTATGCTCTTCCTGCAACAACCGCCCTCATATACGTAGTTGTACTGGAGTATACAGTATATAACGTGTACTTGTGTAGGTGGAGTGCCTAATGACGGTACACATTTGGGAAAGGTTTGAAGTGGCAGCGCTTTGGTCGGTTGGAGGATGCTCAACTCGCTGCATCACAGCCGCTCCATCCCCACAAGAGCAAGACCACATGAAATATGTAAAAACAAGCTCAGAAATGAATCTGGAAGTTTATAAACATGGACCTAAATAGGCATAAATATTAGATGAAAAGAAGCTTCTAAAAGACGCCCAATGTAATAAATAAGCTACGTTCCCTTCATCTTGACTCATGGCTTGAATTTAAAGCTTGATGAGACGCATAAAATGCTCTTTCAAGAGGTTTTTGACTCCCTGACACGGGCGCCATTATCACGCAATTACCATCTGTAGAGCTTGTATTAAAGTTCTCTATAATGAAGGTAATTTAACACCGGTGATGAATGGAGCGTCCACGTCCTCTCTGTAACCTTCCTCCGCACGAGTATAAATCTGCAAGGTCTTCAGAGACTGCACACTCACTGCACTCACACTCCTTCTGCAGAGCGGCACACTGCCCCCTGGTGGACGCCTAAAGACATCATTTAGTTAGACGCATGGGGGGGGGGAGAAAGTGATTTAGGATACACCGCTGATGCTCAATTTGTACATTTTTGCACATTTTTTTGTTTTGGTTTTAACTTTCTTTCCTTTCTTTTGTGTTTGTTTATATATTTTGAAAGGGGTATTTTACTCTTGCGTAAGTCTAGACAAGCAGTTATACAATTTCAAGGGGGAAAAAAAATCAATATATTAATAACGAATTAGAATCCAGTTGGTACAAAATTGTATATACTTGCAAATGCCTTTGTAAGTTTGTGAAAAATACAAAATGTACCCTGCAAAAAGTGGTATCTTGATAAGTTACATTTGCTTGAATTCAGAATATTTGACCTGATTCTGAGTAATTTTGACTTAATATCTGCCAATGGAACAAGTATTTTGCACTTAATATAAGAAAAAGCATATCATTTTAAGTAAATTTAGATTCATTATCTCATTTATACTGCAAGTAGTTGTTTTTTCTTAATTTAAGCGCAAAAATACTTCTTCCATTGGCAGATAATTTTACTTGGCAAGTCAAAATGACTCGTAATGATGCCAAATATTCAGAATTCAAGCAAATTTAACTTATAAAGATATCACTTTTGCTGTGTACAGTCTAAAACACATTCATCTAAGGTTTTGGCTGAAATTATACACAGTTTTTTCTCATAAGTTTGACTAAAAACGTTATTGCCACACGTTGCAAGTCGGCGCAGGAACTATCTTCTTTATTTTTGGTCAAAAGTTGCTATTTGTATCCATTTTGCTCTTTTGTATAAACATTTCCTTCACTCCTCTCTTTGGTGGAATGTTTGAGAAATGAAATATGTGCAGATTTTGATCAGAATATGGCATGTATTTCTCTTTATACATGCCCTGGATAATTTGAAGGGTGCCAAAACCAGTGTGGGAGTACTAAAACTACATCTAACTACAGTATAACTGGAAAAGCTCATCATAAAATAAGCAACCTTTTCTAGACATGAGAATATTGATTCATTCATTTTGAGGTGGGAAGTCTTTTTGCACTTTAAAACAAGAAAATAACATCAAATTGCAGCTAAAATCAGATCACATTTCTTATTGCACTGTAGAATTAGAAAATAAATCTAATTTGGAAGTGGAAAAATCTTATTCTGATGACAGATATTTCACTCTGGCAAGATAGAATTACTCAAATAAAGGTCAAATATTATTAATTCCAGTGATTTTAACTCTAGTGACTTTAAATATACAGTATATACTTGATTAATTTGCAAAAAAAAAAATCTGTTCAAAGCCAGAAACAAACAACTACCTGCAATCATTCAGAATCAGTTTATCGAAAGGGAATCACGCTATAATTTAAGAGGCTTGTATTGTTTCCAAATTAAAAAGGTACACACAACATTAAAAAGCTTTCGTGTAACCGTCAGTGGGGTAAAAAAAAAAATGGAATAGTTTGGATCAAGATCTAAAACGATGTCAAAGTATATGCCAGTTCAAAAAAAGATATGAAGACATTATTTTTGCTAAATATTAGTTAGTGACGAAAGTTAAACACTGTTGAATGAATGAAGGTTTTATTTCGGTCACAAGCACACAATAAAGTACATATACTGCAGTGTATATACATTACAAACAAGGAAGGTAAAAAGGTGTAGGCGTAACATACAAGTTAAAGTTAGCAATCAATATTACAAATACAATGACAAAGGCAAGTATATCTTCTGTTTTCCTCTTTTTTCTTTGCCATGTACACAATAACTTACACTTCATTCTTATACAGGCCCGGATCTACAGGGGTGCTTAATGGCAAGGGTGTCTATTTGCACCCCTATGAAACACAAAAACACCCTCAGTCAGTGATTTTGAACAGTTTTTTGAAATAGATTGAACTGCTCCTCTTGAGCTCATCAGCGAGACCAGTCCACAAACTAACACCTTTAACAGAAATAGTATTCATTTTAACATTAGTCGTTCACTGTTCACGAATGCGGCTCATGCAGGAAGTATATTTGTTTTGTAAAGACAGAGTTGGAAGTAGGGGTGGGATTATACAAGTTTTTTCTTCCCACTCCTATTTGGACATGCACATGTTTAGCATTTCTTTTTGTGCAGTGGCATAACGGATGTACAATTATGTTGTGTTCAAAATGTCCAAATAAAAGTCATTCATTCATTCAATATATATTTGCAGTGTAGCAATGCACCAAAAATAGTAGATATCCATTTTGTTTGGATCTTTCCGAGAATGGGCATCCTCTATGTGCTCCGATTCGATTGATTGATTCAATACTCTACTACTAACAACATGAAATGATTTGTTCCCTCTGCACATAAAAGCATTCCCGGAGCATCGACGGTGTCTTACTCTTTCTCACATTTGTTTGTTTGTTGTTGTTTCAGATTTAATCCCTCTCACCGGCTCCTTGAAGCGCCCCCCGGCCTCGCAGCCCTCGCCTGGCCACCTGCGGGTGCTCCACAGCCCCCTGAGCTCTGGCCTTAACCCAGAGGGCATCTACGTGTGAGTGCGTGGAGCCAGAGGGGCGGGCGGCGCCACACGTCTGGTCTTAACTCAACCAAAAAGCTAATGTACATGGGTATTGCAGTACAGGATACCTCACTAATACACTACTATGCACTGTTTGTCAAATGTGTGAAAGCTAGAGGTGTTTAGAGATGGAGATATTGTCAGACTGAAGCACTTTTGAGACTAAAAGGTGTTAGAAACCGATCAGGCATAATAGTGAGCGGGTGACCAGAATGAAAAATCTATACAATGGCCTGATGGCGCAGTGGCAGAGTGGTTAGCCCACCTCCTCACAATAAGGCCTTGTGTTTGATGACCAGAGTGTATGGGATCGGTTCTGCCTGGAGTTTGCCTTTTCTGCTGTGACACCACCCCCTAGTGGCAAGGGCCCACTTCAGAAAAAGGAAATTTTGCATGAGTCAAAAACAACTGAAAAGAATTGTATTTTCAATTTAAGCTTATCTATAGCTGGAGTTTCCACTGAGGGCTGTATCATATTTTAAACCACGCTGGTGTTTGTTCTGTAGATTTTTAAAGTTTGAGCTTTTAGCTTTGGTCCTGGAGAACTGTGGAGGCTCTTTGCCTCTCCGTCCGCCCAGTGAGGGTGGAGCTCCATAGGAAGAGTTTGAACTGCCGTTATGGGTTCTCTCTTCAAGGGTGGCTCTGCAGGCTAAACTATATTTCTGATAGAACTGTATGGAAATTGTAAATTGAATGACCTTTTTCTCAAAATGCATTTATCTCACATTGTGGCGACATCTCCACTTTAGTGGCTCCTAAAGACTTCAAACTTCCCAGTCTTGGACTTAACTATATTTTTGAAGGTTTGTTTAGAGGGATTTTTCAGTATTTCATTCCGAGCCTGATTTATTGAGCTTTGAATCGCCAAAAACAAGGCGAAATTAGATTATTATTTTTACAGATTTATTTACTAATAACTAAAGGTGACCACACACTATTGTTAGCCAGATTTTTAGTCTTAGGAGGCGTGGCTCAATAAAAACTTTCTCTCATGGCCTGATCTGTGGTGGGACTCCTCGTGTGTGTGTATGTGTGTATGTGTGTCCTCATGTCTGTCCTTAAGTGTGTGTTGTCTTTGCACAGATCTTTAGTCTCAAAAGATTAAAAATCCTCTAGGGTGTGGCCACCTTAACTTGCTCAAAATTTAAACAAAATATCCCAAATCCCCTCTGAACAAGTCTTTAACTCAACAAAATAAAACCATACATTTAAACCTGACTATCCATTATTTTAGATGCATAAAACACCAAAATTTTATCTGAAAACTTAAAATGACAGAAAGCTCCCAAGACATATTCATGATAATAATATACATGAAATATGTCATATTGTTATCACTCAATCTAAATGATTTCCCTGCAGTGTCTCGCCTTGAGATAAAATAAGACTTTATTGATCTGACAATGGAGACATTTACTGCACTGACTGAGGAATTATGTTTGTCTATGGGCTTTTATTCATTACCATCTTGCACCATCTAAGGCAAGGTTCTAAGGCAACATAAAGTCTGCATACAGTAACTTTATATCTCGCTCTTGTGAGTGGATTTATCAGCAAGTGGGCAGCCAGAACATCCCGTCTTCAAAGTTGTTAGAAAATGGCAAGTTTGACAAGGGCAGGACGGCCAGACACTCGACGCCGCCTCGGAAGAATATCAAAAGTGTTCAGAGGGAGAGTCGGTGAAGCGGAGACAGTGATCGACCGGACCACTCCTCCGCCATTTAGGCAAACTGCTGACGGAGGAAATGCAGCGTATCATGCCAGGTTGTGATAATATGATGTGGAGGCGATCTGGGTGCAGAGGTTAAGGCGTGCAAGCCCTAGTCAAGTTCATGACATACTTTGAAGTCTTATTCGGCTGAACAGTTTGTCTGTGTTGGCGAGGCTGTAGTTTGGTTGGTCCAGGGATGATGTCAGCGCAGAGAGGAGGCCCTGATGATGTGTGTGTCTTGAGGTTTGAGGAGCAGCATCAAGTCCTTATCCACTTAATTAAAGACTCGACAGCAGGGGTTGTGCACTGGATAGATTGTCAATAGGACCTGAGGACACCAAAACACTCAACGCTGTCTTACTCAATAGCACAGTAGTTGAAGGACATCTAAGCATATATCTGCTTTCATTTGGTCTTTCTGTATGCACGGCAGTATTGTGTTTGGCCCTTTGCTCTAATATTAGCCCTCTATTGAAAAGACTTTGGGCATTCCTGCTCTACAGAATGTTTTCTAGTAATGTTACGGAATGGTTTGTCCTTAAGTATATTTTAAAAGGGGAAAACATTATAAGTCATGAACTTGCAGGGTAGTTGTTGTCCCTAAAGTCCCTAAAAGTTGTAAAACATGCTTCTAACCTCATCTCACTAAAGAATTTAGATATTATAAGTGTGTGAGGAAGGTTAAACATGAGTTTGGGCCACAAATATCAATAGGTTGTGATCATGTTCAAGAATGAGATGATAGAGAAGGAAATCTCAAAATAGAAAATCCATAAAAACAAATCATTATTAGAAAGTGTTTGGATCTACAAATCTGCTATATTCATCTTTTGGCTGAAAGTCCTTTCGTCTGACCGTTGGACACATTTATGAGAAAATAATCTTTAGTTTAAATGTGCTGAAAGAGAAGTTATTGAACTTTGTGCTAGTTTTCGTTTCATGTGTAAAAACCTTGTCTGTCTAAGTATGTGTGGGCCATTTGGATATGTTTATAAACTCATGTACAGTATTTCTACGCGTTTGAGGCTACTGTCCACATGTAAACATCTATGACCCCATTAATCGGATATTTTCGTAAACTCTCTTCAAAGTGGAGATTTCCAAAAACGCCATTTAACAGAGACACAGATATTTTTACACAGAAATATATGGGTGAATCCAGGAAATGCTGCTGATTCGTGTAACATCCTTGGATAAAAACTGTTCTTAAATCTATTTGTCCTGGTCTTAATGGACCTGTACCTACTCCTTGAAGGTAGTAATTGAAAGAGGGAGTGTCCTGGATGTGAGGTGTCCCTGATGGTGGTTTGGGCCTTCTGTATAGCTCTGTCAGAGAGAGGAGAGGGCAGCCAGTGATCTTCTGAAGCACTTTCATCTGAGCACCCGTGCAGCTCAGAGGAAACTAACTGACCCCTTTGGAGTTAGTGATTTGAATCAAGGTTTTCATGATGCCAAAATATAGGGCTTTCAGTGAAATCAAGTGTTAAGTAAATCAGAGTTTCTCGTACCTGGCCACATGAGGGACAAATCAGCAACATTTCCTGGATATGCGTTTATAAAAAATATCTGGGTACGTGTGGACATGACCATAAACCAACCTATGGAACCAACCAATGTATGCGCATCACAATAACAATATAAAATATCCTTTTAAGTGAAGTCTCAAACGGCCAAACTGTGACACAAGTCTGGGAACCTCTCCACATCTGACCTTAATGTGCATGTTTTGAGTCGATGGTCAAAGGAGAGGAGACCCAGCCGCTAAGAGAACAAGCGAACTCCTCGCAGACTCCGGCGCCGTTATGCCTGATCGGTACCGCTCCTATACTGCAGTATTTTGTTCTGTTTGGACAACACGTTTGATTACAACATTTACGACTTTATCTACTCAATGTTACGGCGTCTTAATTTCAACACTTTAGCATCTCGAGCATCTTAACCCTGCAATTGCCTTTTCAGATCTGTTTTTTTCGAATCTCTGTATGTGAACTTATCGCGTATATTCAGCATATATATGTCTGCGGTGACTCCCACAGCATGGTGACTGGGCCTGATGACGAATGAAGGATACACTTATGTCTGTAATAAAGCTATTTGAGGTTTTTTGCATATTATAGATTAAACATATTATTCTGTAGCTACTATTCCTTTTTGAACTATGCACAGATGAACTTGTCTCCGGTGAATGTTACCCGTCTGTACACGTCGAAACGAGTGGCATATATTGTAAATAACTTTTCTTATTCCAAGCTTTATTTTGGCGTATAGTCTATTTTATTACCAAGTGGTGCATTTTTTGGTTACGGAAATGCAGTGTCTGGTTGGGACGACGACATATAGTATATTTTCTCCAGTTGTATTCTTGCTTGTTACTTTATGTCAAAGATCGGTGGCCAAAGTTGCATGATTGTATTGTCGACGCAGCCCGTATCTAGATGTGCATATGGTGTTCTCTTTGTTAGCATGTGCACTTGGTAGCTACAGACTTAGTGAGCGAGTCGGCGATTTAAGGAAAGAGATCGTCCAGGATTTTGACAATGAGGTGCTTCCATACGGTCGTGACCGTTTTGGAGAAGCAGAAAGGAGATTCGTGGGTTCAATATTTCCTCAGTAACATGTATGAGACGCTAAGGTTGTTTCTTCGCTGGGATTTCTTGGTTTTTAGCCGAGTCGATAGTAGCTACAAAGGGCAAAAGAATGTTACACTTGAGCGGAGAAGCATAAAGGCCACAGTGGGAGTATTACAAAAACCAGGATAACGATAGAAGTCCAGTTTTGTGGCTAAGCTGTGAACAGAAATGAACCTCCTTTGGGTTATTCATTTTTGTCAGTCGAGGTTTAGAATCCATACTCCGATGGGGATTGCCACAACAAACCAAATTTGGAAGGGCTTCTTAAACTCAATTGTGATTTAGGTGACCAGCCACATACAGTATTCAGTAACCGATGTATGCAGTAGGGCAAAAGTGTATGTTCGGTTCCTAGATTTGTACAAACTATAGAGCCATTGACGAGGGGGACAATCCGGGCAAGTTGTTCCGGGCCCATGAATGAAGGAAGGAGCCAGTTTTCTTTGGGAATGAGTGAGGTCTGGGGGAAGGAACTAATAAAATCATCCATGTTTTTGAGTACTTAAAAGGTGATTAAACATCTCTTGTGTGCAATCATATTTCTTAAAAACTACGGGGCCAGAGAATATATGCTCGGGGGTCGTATTTGGCTCTTGAACCTGACATTGCCTGAACCTGTAGTAGACAATATGTGGCTGGTTGCTGACAGTAAAATGCACAGGTATTGTCTTTACTGACTATCCTCCATTAACTTCTGAACACCTACTGGAATAATTTGACAAAGTAGAAGTAAA
>OMNZ01031125.1:10095-34702 GCA_900303255.1 Lesueurigobius sanzi
TTCTCGGATTTGGGCGCTAGCTGAGAATGCTTCGGAGTTTAACAAGGTGCAAGGAGAGTTGTTCGCCATCGTGACGTAACATTGTGATTGCGAAACAAGGTTGCATTGGGTCAGAAAAGCAACTAGACGCCCTATTATAGTCCATAACATGTTTTTTCATCTTCCATTTATTCAATCTGGCCATATGTAACACAATGTGGGTTGGTTTAAGTTACTAGCCTCATTATTTCTGCCTATACTTCTTGTAAACTAGTCCACCTTCACATAAACTAATGTTATTAAGAAATCCCCACGTTTTGCTCCTCCTGTCTGCTTCTCCAAACTCCAAAAACCACCTCACAACGGTACGGGAAACCAATCCGAGCGTGTTTGACATAATCCTGGGCGGTGTCTTTATCAAAGTAGTATGCAAATCTTTAGGAACTCTCTGTAGGTTTTAGTAGAGCTGCTAAATCTTCAAAGTGCCTTATTAACATGTTGAGATGAAATGCAGTACACTTTTGGATGTTTAATTCCTAAAATGAGACACATTTAGCACATACTGTATGTCTAATAGCACGCTGAAACATGCTCAGTATAAAGGTAAGATGTCAAGCTAGATTAGATAGGCATAATACTTTTTGTTTCGTTTAATATTTGAAAATGTGAACGTTCCTTTTTAGTATTTTAGAACTTTAATTGCTTGATACAGGTTTTATGCTTTTCTAGTTGTTTAGTTTTAGTGACAGGGATCATGTCTGTGCTTTGTAATGATTATAGTTTTACCAAAAAAGTGGCAATTTTATGAAAACGAATAACACATTTCATGACTCGACGCTCGTTCGGCTTTTGTTGCATCTGCTGTCCTGTGTGACAATATCTGCATACCCGCTATATTGATGTTACTCGTCGTTCTTAGGAGGAGTTCCTGAGTTGCGAGGACAGAACTGGGACTCATTCATGGCCCTTGTATTTTTACATTATTGCCGTTGTCACATGATCAAACCAGAGAAAAATGGGTAACATTTCTTTGGCCAAATATTTGTGACGCAGATGGTGAAGTGGGTCTAAACTGTCATGTGCACTTTAAGACATGAAGTGATATATATTCAGTAAATATGACATTGAATAAATATAGCCTACAGCTGCAAACAAATAACGAGTCTCCCTAGAAAAAATACAATACATTGCAGGTGCATTGTCGAGCGTTTTGTGTGAAAAAATGATATTAGTGCATATTTGACCTTGTACAGTGGCCTCCATGACTCTCCATGATCAAGTGTTTTTTTTAAAGGTTTATGGAAGGTTTTCTCTGCTGATGGAACCATCTAGAGCTAAAACAATTCGATTAATGAAATAGTTCTGGGATATACACAGACTAAAACAGAGCAAGAATTACATAAAAATGTTGTATTTTTGATTAAGAATTATTTTGTCTCTGAAGGTATACGGCAGCCCCTCCCAAACTCCAGCAGGTCGAGGCCCCCCATATAAATACAACAATTCCACGGGGCCCCCCCAGTATTATGACATCACTCTTTTTAACAAATATTTGCATAAAAAATGCAAATATTACTAACTACACTGCAAAAAATATTATCTTAACATGCAAAAAAATTCTTTATATAAGAATATTTTACCTTAATTTGAGAAATTCTGACTAGCCAAGAAAAAAAAAAAGATCTGCCAAAGAAAAAATATTTCAATTTATAGGATTTATAATATATTTATTCCTATTTTAGATGCAATAAGTTTTTTTTTCTTGTTTTAAATGCAAACAGACCATTTGCATTAACAGATAATTATACTGACTTGCTCAAATGAACGGGAAATTATCAAGAAATGTACATTTTTAGATTATCCTTATAATAATTAAACAAATAACACATTAAGTTCATTAAAACCCAACTTATTACAGCATAATGTGAATGACGTGTATTCAACCTTTTGGAGGCCCCCCTGCAGTGCCTCTGAGAACCCCCAGGGGGCCCCCGGACCCCACTTTGGGAATCACTGGCATAGGGTATATAAGATTATTTTGTGAATATTTTACCTCTCTTTGTCCCAGATATTAGACAAATGTAAACTGTAAATGTAAATTGACAGATTCTATGGCAAAACCTGTTAGATAATAGAAAGGAACTCTCTCTCACCATCCCACTGTGAATTCTAGCGGTTCTGAGCTTTCAAATGAGGAATGGCATGTTGACATATTGTGAAACTCGTTCTAAGAGCATCCTACAGACATTACCTTTAAGTTCATGTCCTCAAATAGCGTCACTTTAGCTCCATGTCAATAAAATATCATTTCCGTGCACCTTTTGCAGCCGAACGATTAATCGATTACCAGAATAATCGTTAGTTGCAGTCCTAGAACCATCTGCAGCCACCCACACAGCCACTGGGTCACTAAACGGTCAAATACGCACTAATGTCAAGTTTTTGTTAATATAAAGCAAAAAAAGTTCCAAAATGCACCTTTTTAAATTTGTATATTTTCATATTTACGTATTATTCCAATTCCTGCCACACAACGTCACAATTCTAGTAAATAATGATAATTTAACACAATTTGACTACTGTACTGTATCTTGTAATAACTTGTTCAGGTCATTTTATTAGTATTTTCTTTAAAAGCGAGTTAGAAGTCAAAACATTACCACACTTTTAATGTAGGCGTAAAAAAAAACTATCTTTAGTGGCATACTTTAGGTGTATATGGATTTCCCTTTAAGAAACCACTCGTGGTGTGTGTTTTTCTTCACTATGGGATGAGACGTGTTTGTTGTTTACAAAGTGTCTGTTCTGTAGAGGAATATCATGTACAATTTGGACTGTGCCGGTGCAGTTGTGCTTATGTGCCTTAATCAACTGCATTGTGGGATGGCTGTATGTGGCTGCTGGTATGATACGGATTGCATGAATTAATAAAGTTTCTGACAAAAAACAAAAGAGTGAAATTGTTTTATTTGTGCTTACCCAAGGTTGATGGTTGCCTCCGTTCACCGCTAGATGGCAGTGTTTGCCAACTGTCTACAGGAGTTTGGAGCAGTCCAAGATTTATTTTTGTCCTGTTATATTTATTAAAGTAGGTTAGTGTTATGTTATAAGCAGAATAATGTCTGTTAATATAGGCATATTCATTTATTTCGATTAAAACACTTTTCACTAGACTTTAATAGATCCTAAACGTGACTAAAGCTGGACACACTAGAGGATTTTTAGCCAGATGTTTAGTCTCTCTGAGTCTGAGGAGGTGTGGCTCAATAAAAACTTTCTCTCATGGCATGATCTGTGGTGGGACTCCTCATGTGTGTGTGTGTGTGTCCTCATGTCTGTCCTTAAGTGTGTGTGGTCTGTGCACAGATCTTTAGTCTCAAAAGATTTAAAAATCCTCACACTAGAAACTAATGAACTAGAAACACTTGAAACCATTTTTTATATTTCATGACCAATAAATCGGTGGAAAACGACCCTAGTCTAAATGCAGTTCTGAAACTTATCACACCAAGTAAAACCTTGTAAAAAAAAAAAAAAAAAATGTCGACCTTCCAAGTTCCACAAGGCCTCGATCTAGAACCGAAACAAGTCTAAAAAGTGTCTTAAACACACTTCAATTGCACAACATTATGTCTAACTGGGTCTAACCAGAAAAAACTAACTTAAATTATTAAAACATAAACGAAATTCACTTTAGTTCGAATAAATCTAATCTAAAAATGTAGATGTCCCAAGTCACCAGGTTGGTACATAATGATGTTGGAATATCCAGGTTAGAGTACTTAATATCAACGAGGTGTTGGATGACAACAACTTTGATCAAGTGTGTATTAGTGAAGAGCGATATAGACTGGTTAAAAGACTTGGTGGATGAGTCAAGTGATGCAGTTCATTGGGATCAAACGTGGGAGAGTAAGTTCCATAGACTGTAATAGTACAGTATTGGCAATAACAGAAGGTGGATTTTCTCCTTCTAAAGCTTTGGACATGTTCTGAGCCCCTTGTTTTTCTGCAGACAACCCCAGATTGACAGTAATCCCACTTTTAGCACATGACATTTGTTTCAAGCCTACTGTACATTCCTCTGTAACCTGTCAGCTGACTCCACTCCCTCAAGGTGGAAATCATCTGCTCCAAAGAACCAAGAGTCTGTGGGAGTTTTCGTATTTATTTCTCAACTTATGAGCAATAATTTATAACAGCATATGTGTAAAGCATTAACAAAATGTGCAACAGTTGCCCAAAATAAAAGTCCATGGACTTCTACAACAATGACACATGAATGTTTTCTGGTCTATTCACAAAATATATATTCAGACGTACATGCCACTGTAGAGGCAAAGATCTGCTGGAAAAATACAAAAGCAGAGTTGGGTGGGATACAGTGCAGATGACTGTGCCTTGAACAGCTGATTCTACATTAAAGGAGAAAAACGCCTAAAAATCAGGCAGAGCAGCACCAGTCACCACTGTGTGCCACCCTGTAGCTGCTTCATCAGAAGAGTTCATTAAAGTCTTACACAGGAAAGAGCTCCTCAGTCAGTGATGGACTTCCATGATAACTGCTTAAGGGGACGAAGCAGAAAGTGCACTTGGCCTCGCACTGTAAAGATCATCATACAGTATATACAAACATTATCTGCTGGGAACAGTTACATTCAATATGAAAAAGGTGCTATCCTAAGGTCTCCTGCAGAGCACGCTATCATTCAGGCGCAGATGTGCTGGTCCACAGCCTCAGGGCTGTCTGATTGTTTCTCTCTAACGCGTAAACACTGGAGCTTTATGAGTGGATATCATTGTGCAGATTAGATAAAGTAAAGTCTTCTGTCATTCCTCTCCAATTGTCCTTACCCCGTGTGAGCTATGAGATGAGGTAACATGGGGCAGGAAAACCTCATGTATAGGCCCGTTTAGTGCACATTTACAGATTGATGAATATATAGCACATAAGAATATGTACAAAAAGAGCCAATAACCTTGGCAGAGGTCACGTGTACTCCCTACATCCAAGAGACCCACTGATTGGGAAATTGCGCACTGTTGCAAAGGTTTGGCACTCAACTGCTGCCACTTTGAAAATATTTTATCAAAGAGGATAGAAAAGTCAGCACAACACCCGTAAGTGAGCGTCAATCATTGTCGAGATCATTCAGAATGATTAGTGAAGTTCAGTGCAAAAGGCACGCACTCACATCGGTCCCTTGTTTAACCAGGACACAAACACTTCAGTCCGTTTTACAGGCGGAGAAGTGGAGCGGGCTTTCTCTCTCAGCTGACGTTTCTGCTGCGTCATCGTCTGCGCTCTCACTCCCGGGACTCTCCTCGCGCTCTTCAGGTGAAGCTTCATCAGCCTCGTGTGACCCCTCGCTGTCAGTGGAGAACGAGTCTTTGGTCTGGGAGGCAGCAGCGAGGTGCGCCGAGAGACCGGGGAAAGCGGCGGCGGCTGCTGCAGCGGACGCGTGTGCGGGGTAAAGCCAGGGGAAAGGAGAGGCTAGAGCTGCCGCGGGGTACATGTACTTCTCCGGGCTGTTCTTGTCCAAAAAAGGCATGTACGACGCGGCAGCGGAGGGGTTAATGAAGTAGAACGGCATGCAAATAGGCGTCTGCTGCCCGATATTAGTTAGTCCCATCAAAGAGTTCATCAAGGAGAGTTCTGGCCTCGTGGGGTCCGTGCTGCACAACAAGTTCCCAGGCCAGCTCATCTTTGGTTTCTTAGCAGGGCGCTCCTCTCCAAACTCCTGCTTGATTTTCGGCGCTTTCTTGCCGCGCGTGCTGTCGCATTCCTTGTCTTTGCTCTCGCTCTTCTCTGCCTCGCCCCCGTACCCACTGTCCGTGTCCGTGTCGTTCTCATTCAGCTCACCGCCCTGGGTCCTCTGGATCACCGGGACGCAGTTGGCCTGGCCATCACTCGTTTTCTGGCTGTCCTGTTGCGCGTCCCCACTGCTGAGCAGCTGGTGCTGTAGCGGGGGCGCGCCTGATTGGAGCTGTGCCAGAACTTTGTGAAGGTGGTTGATGAGTTGTAGGCACCGCTGCTCTCGAGTGGTCCAGTTCTCAAACTGGCTCAGGTATTGCAGGACCTCCTTGGCGCACGCTTGGAACCCTGTCTGGAACGCGTCCAGGTCTGCGTGCAGAGACGGTTTGATGGAACGGTCTCCTGCAAAAACAAGAGTCACAGGAGTCCATTAAAAGTGTGACCACGAACAGCGCATCTCCTCTGCAGTAAAATGCGTAAAGTTCTTCTTACCGTTCTCCAGTGCAATAATCTTCTGATGCTGCTGCTCAGTGACCGCAGTCAGTGCGTTCAAATGCTTCAGGGTTAACTCAAGCACCACGGCTTTCTCCAGATGCCCCAGCGTCTAAAAACAGCATGTGACCGCTTGGTTTACTTTATCAGCTCTTAGAGAAAATAAACATTTAAACAGTTTGGTTCAGTTTTACCGAGAGCTTAAGGTGTTCAGGCAGTAGGTCCTTGAGTTGACCGATACATTCGTTGATACGATCCCTTCTCTTTTTCTCTATCAACCGGTGTGGCAACTTGTATGCGTCCTGTTAGCAGAAAAACACGGGCTCAGTATACACTTTATTACCACTGTAAAAACACGCATAACTTTGGTGAACACAACGCACCTTGCCACCGTCCTCTCGCTTGATTCCTCTCTTGGATTTACACATATACAAAGAGGGGTACTCCATCCTGAAGTGACACAAATCTACAGTTTAGACACAAGATGGCATTAAGAGTTGCGACTGATTGCCCCGTGGTGAACTCACCCCAGAAAGTCTGCGTGCTCCATGAACTGTCGATCCTGTAAACGCGCTATTCTCTCATCCATTCTGCGTCTTCGTGTTTGGTTCCTTATTTGTCCTTGTCGTGCGTAAAAGTGCCAGACTTCACTGCGAGGTTCGAGCGGAGGGCTGGGGGGGAGATGCTGCTCTGTCCGTGTTCGCGCTTCGCACTGATGACTACTCTTCCCCTGAGCTGCCACTTTGCTCAGCACTCAGCACAGTGGCCAGAGCGCACGCGCGACTCCTCGGTAGGAAACAGCTTCCGACTCACGTGTAGGCTGCACCAGCACAAAGTCCAGTAATTAAAGCTAGTGTGTTACAGCAGCCAGCCCCGCTTTTCCTATAGCTCCTCGGTGTAGCCTCTCTTTACAGCGAGGTGCGCAGAGAAACGTGATGCAGCTCATGCGAAGCAGACGGTGTCCCTGTATAACCCGCAGCAACTTACAGCATGGGGAAATTAACTGCACACTGACCTTATAACTTTTACATGAACTCATATGTAAATAAAATTGGATATGACTGAATAATAACGAATGATTGACTTGCAAATTAGATCAGCACGAACCAACTTTACGCACGCTCAAGTTTGTACGTACGAGGCGGTGACGTTACAACAACAAGTCACCCAAATGTCCGGATGCGCCCCAGCCCCTTTGTCGAGTCACTCCGTGGGTATCAGGGGCCATCGGGGGTGACGTGCGCATGCCACGTTCGTGTTGTCAGTAACCTTGGCAACTGCTGTATGTGCGCAAACACGTGCGCCTCTGCGAGCAAGGTTACAAATAAACCTGGCAAAAGTGATGTTTGTTTAAAGGACAAACGGACGCACGCTTCAACTTTGGATCGTTTGGCGCATGTAAATAGAGCCAGAGCCGGTCTGCAATATGTGTGTTAACGTGTCATTTTCGATTCGGGCGCGCTAGGACAAGTTGTCATGCCTTGTGGCGACACCTGTTGCTTTTTTTCTCGGAGCAGGCGCTAAAAACATAAAAGAGCCGAGCGTGCGTAATGCCCTCACATGCCTCCAGATCACATTCCCCTTCCTGTCAGTCATGTGACTAGTCCTGGCCCGAAGCAGTGCTTGTATAACCGCGCTGACAAAGAGCCACCCAATCAGCGACCATGGATTTTTTTTTTCCTTTTTTAATTTAAGAAAAACTTGCTTTGGCTTTGATTCAGCCGACCCCCATTTTTCATTTCACACGAGATATCAGTTTACAGTCGTGTGTTGCTGTACCCCTTGTTTTCTCCCTGCCCTCGGCCCTGCCCTCCTCTCCCCTCTCGGCATGTTGCTTGCTCTATATGTGGCACCCTTGCGGAATCCCATCCCAAATGTTTTCCATATTAGTTCAGCGCCCTTCTCCTTTTCCACAGTGCAGACTAGGGGTTGGGAGGGGCGAGGGGCAGACAGTAGGCAGCAGACTTGCCAAAGCGCTCGGGAAAGCAGCGAAAGTTCGTGTTGTCAGGAGATGGGACGGGGGCAGAAAGGCTCGTCGGACATGGAGAAGCTAAAGATGAGGGAAGAGAGCCCGGAGCCAGAGCGCGGAGGGTGTCGCAGAACGTGCCGCTTCCCCCTGCTGCTCGCGCTGCTACAGCTGATACTGGGGGTCGCTGTCACGGTTGTGGCCTTTCTCAAGTTGTCCATCACGTCCTCACTCATGGCCAGGGAGACGCCACACTGGGCTGGGATTATTGTAAGCGCAGCAGCACTCACTATAACGGCGCAAAGTTGCATGAAGTTTGGCTGTATTCCACTTGTTGATACGGTTTTGCATGCTCGGCGCACTCCTGAGAGCTGTTAACTCTTCACAGCCCTCTCTGCATGTGATGTGAGGGAGTGACCAATGGACTTCTTCACTCCATTGGCCACAAAAAAACAAACATCTGATGAGTGGTGGAAGAAGTGTTCAGTTTTGTTGCCTAAGTGCAGATATAGGAGCAACATCCTTAAAGCAGAAGCATCCACTTTTGTTTTGGTTGCTTTTTGCTTTGTTTGTTAGATGTTTGTTTTACTTTGAACGTTCTCTTCATACGTCATTCATTTTTATATCAGACAAGAAATGCCTCATTATTGCCTTTTTATGTTTTATTTGGTTATATATTTAAAAACATAATAATAATCACTCCATTGGCCACTCATGCGACATTGGATACTCACTCGTACTATACACCAGGGATCTCCAACCAGTAGCTCGCCAGCCCTTTCTAAGTAGCTCCCCAAGACATTTCTACATTTCTACATGGGTGATGACTTGAAAATGTTGAACACACTCTCCAAACATTTGGGTGTACAGAAAAGAATACAGAGGAAGCTGAAGTCATTGTGTTAATAGTGTTGAAGTAACATCTTGGTCACAGGTGAATGCCACTTGTTTATTCGAAGCATCAGTAGCTCGCTGCCATTTTTGTTGCGTAAAAGGAGCTCATGGCATAAAAAAGGTTGGAGACCCCTGGGACAAGCTGTAGCGTGTGTGATTTGGTGGGACATGGGCAGAGGTGGGTAGAATAGACAAAATATTTACTCAAGTAAGAGTAATGTTACGTTAAGATGCATGATTTATGTTTCAATAGTGACATAAATTATGAGAAACAAAACATAAAATACTGAAAATCTGAATATTTTCAATGAATATAACATCAAATACATAAAAATGAGCAGTTCTTCAGAGTATGGTGCACAAAGCTATACAGCTATACAGTATTACACATCAAAATGGAGCTTTTGTCGCTTAGATTTACTCTCAGTGGAATGGGTGACTATTTTTTCTGACTCAAGCACAAGTACAGATACTTAGTTATAATATTACTGAAGTAGAAGTAAAAAGTTGTTAGTACTGTATGATAACACTATTCTATAGAAGTACAGTTGCTTCAAAAAGTTACTCTAGGATGTTGTCCAGTCACTTATAAAACAAAAAAAAACTACGAATGGAACTTTTGGAAATAGAAGATCAGCTAGTAACTTCTGACATACTGACATATGAAATACTCTTGCAAATAGAGGACAATCATCTTTCCAGAGGTTAAAGAAGATCTGGGAGCATGATTTAGAATTGACCTTCGACAAAAATGTATGGTGAAACATATGCAAGTACATACTGTATTTCCCATTTACCAGCCATAAAATGAAAGAAGCAAACTTTAAATGTATTCACAGACTGTATCCTACACCAGTTCAAATTAATACAATCTCAAAAGTCATTTCTTTAAAATGTCCTCGATGCAAAATGAAGGATGGCATATTTTTGCATGTGTTTTGGGAATGTCACAGTTTGAAAAATGTCTAGGAGTCAGTCCACTCTTTCACACAGACAACACTAGGAAAAGCCTTCGAAATGAAACCTACCTACACCTGCTTAATGACATGCAAGGTCTCCCTTTGGACAGGAAGAAATGTAGATTACGAAGTTATTACTATAACCTATTTTTCAAAGAAATGCATACTTCTACACTGGAAAGATGAATGTCCTCCAAATTTTAAAACATTTCTGTTTCAAATATCATTGGAGAAGCTGACCTTGATAAAATATAACCAGAACCAAAGCTTCAATGACTTATCAGACCCACTGCTTTCAAGTTTGGAAGTTTTCTGTAAAAATGACTACTGTCTTGTGTAAAGGCCATAAAAAGAAAAAAAAAGGTTAAAACATTCCCTTGAGATATGATATATTATTGATATAATGTTTGAAGTTATGAAAGGCGTGGGATGATTGCTGCTTTGTATTGTTTATAAGTGTTAGATTGGAATGTCATGAGATTCAGAAATTTGGAGGAGGAGGAGGAGGAGGAGGGGAACTCTAAATTAGGAAGGTCATGCTGACAAAGCTAACTAAAAATGAGAGAAAAACAAATAAATAAGAGAAAGGAAGAAAGAATAAGAAAAGTTACCGAAGTACATGTACTTGAGTGAATGTAAGTGAGTACTAATCACCTCTGGACATGGAAGGAACTGAGGAATGAAGGTTTTGAAAATAAAATAGTCTATCTACATGTTGGATTTCCATTTCATTTCAAGGAAACTTGTACAAATAACATCCTTATCGAGAGTTGAATAGCAATTAGTCACGACATCCCCTGCCAGACGGGAAGGTTGACAATGCAGATCTTACCTATAGTGTTTATACAATGATGTTTAAGCACGGATGAAAAAGTGTGACGTTATCTACATAAGTGGGAGGGGTAGACGAAAGAGAGAGGCAGGCGCATACCCAACTCATGCAGTGCAGTAACCAGGCACTAAGACTTTAAATGATACTTAAGTTCAAATTAGACTTCTAAAAGCAACAGTGAGTGCAATCAGTTCTTCTAAAATCAGTTCTTTTCTGGTTTCTTTGGGGAATGCTGTCAGGAGATGGAAGACTGGCCCGGAACATGCAACACCTAAAACACGCAACAGGCTAAATCCTCCTGGCGCAAGGGGGAACATGCAGACTCCAGTGTCTCTTACACACTCGCCGAGCTCACAGGCCAAGAACACACTCATATGTTCACACAACCTTTGAACGTCTGACGGCCTTTGAAGCACTCTTTGCCCTCCGGTGCCTACGATAATAAAAAAAAAAAAACATCCCCTCGGTGCATCGAAGTAACACAATGTTCCTATGGAAAATAAATGCCCTGAAGAGAAATAATTCATGAGCAAAGAAAGCGTCCGATCTTCTGCACTGCATTTCTAAAGGTCTATTCACTTTCGTTCCCACTGAGAAGGAAACTGACTGAGTAACAGTTCAGATCAAATATAAACTCATGTCGGCATTATGTTTCCATGTCTTAAACTTGTAATAGGTTGTGTTCACGTTATACAATTCTACTTCTGTGGGAGGGCAAGTGCCAATGCGACTCAACGGGAGAGAAATTTACAAAAAGATAGTACTTGATTATATTTGATAGTGATTGGATTCACAAACCTGCCATTTTATTCTTATGGGTGATAGTGCCTTCTCCTGACATCACACACATGCTTTTGAATATTATCCCCACTTTAAGGCATCTTTTTGAGAAATTAGTTGAACTTTGTGTTGAACTTTGTGACGGTTTGTCATAGAATTAGAGAAACTAGGAGGAATCTGCATTTTGACCGTTACAACAGTTACAACAGTTACCAGCACATCATTTTCAGCTGCCCTCCGCCTCAGTTGTAAACTATTGGCTCTTTGTTATGTTGTGATGTCACGTGGAGGCAACGTATTGAGAGTGGAGTAATGTTCCACAACAATACTCTTATCGGCGGGCACAGGTTAGATTGCATGTTGTTGATGTTTGACTAATAATAAATGTTTAATCACAGTACGACCCGATAATATCTGTACAAAAGTGAGAGTTGGTTGGAGCACGAGCTTGTGTAAAATGTGTCAAACAGAACAATATTCACATTTTTTGGGGAAATGGCCTTCAGTATTAATGCAGCAATAATATAATAACCATGTCATTTAGCTCTACAGGGGAAAAAACAGATAGAAATGATTGGTTGTGGAAAAGTGCACGAGCACAGCGGTTAGGGCTCGTGCTTCACAGCCAGACAGGACCTTTCTGTGTGGAGTTGGCAAGTTCTCCCCGTGTCTGTGTACAATAGATCAGGATGAACCATTGTTTACATGCATGGTTCTCATGAGTGCTCATTAACATGCACTGTCCCAACCAAATAAACAAATAAACAAACTATTGTGTGGCTAAAAGTTTACATTCTGTCAGGGTGTGTAAACTTATTTCATAGACACAAAAACCTTTATTTCACTCATGGTTAGTGGTTGCATGAAGCATCAAAAAACCTGTTTGTTTACGCCTTTCAACTAGAAACTAGCCAAATGTCCCTGAGCAAAAGTCTACAAACATAATTTTTTTCATAGAGTCCAAGTTGTCAGAAAGTCTTGCATTTCAGCTGAAGTGAGTTTTTCTTTGCTCCTGAACAATTTTCCTGGCAGTTGTTGAAGGTCAAGTAAAGGTTAGATCAGGGACAATTGAGTAGTTTCTGTTTCATTATGATTTCAAAAGAGTAAACTCAGTTCTTTGAAATGGCTTTGCACAACCACCAACCAAGATTTTTGTGTTATCATTCATATTCTATGAAAAATGGCCAAAACTGTATACTGTACATGGTCACATGGGCAATATGGGGTAAATCATATCACAAATTACCCTTTTAATGTCTATTTGATCATGATTCTCGAACACTTAGCATTACAATACCACTAAGAGATGAATGAAGTCAACTGCTTCTTCTGAGAGTTCTGTCAGGGGGATAACCAAAAGAGACAGGGTGAAGAAAAGTCTGGGTTAGAGCAGCACCTTTTCACAAAATAATTGTCTTTTCACGTACCAGTTGGACTACACTTAGACCAAACCTGACTAAACCAGGTCTAAAAGGGCCTACAAAGATCTAAATTGGGACAAAACTAGGTGTAAACAGACGTGTACCAAGAAAAGGCTTAAAGATTTTTCAATATCTGATTCTTCACTGTTTTGAACCCCCAAAAATAATAACTAGCTTATTCAAAAACTAAAGAAGATGTCCAAAACCTGGCTCTATCTATTATTAATATTTGTTTGGTGAAAATATGTTGGCAATTTTTATGAAATTCATGATCTTATGAAAGCATTAAAAGAAAGAAAACTGGCAATAAGCGTTTCCTCACATTCAAGTTAATAATATACAGCAAAAGTTTCACATTTATATGACTAAATCATTATATTGTTCCCTATTCATTTGCAATGTTTGGCCTTAAAATAAATAGCCTAAAGTCTTAAACTACAAAGGACTAATTATCAAAAGGAGCTCAAGTTCCACTGCATTTTATAGAAAGAAGAAAGTAGATCAAAGTCCAGTATTTCACAATATGGTTTCATACAGCCAGACCACTTAATTAGTTCTTTAAGATAGCAAGAAATTGTTGTTGAACATGTTTTTCGAAAAGAACTTCACCTGTTCCTCAAACTTAGATTTTGTCGACGTGCCTAACATGGCATTTACTGAACAAGAACCAGAGAGAGAGAGAGAGAGAGAGAGTAAAAAAAACATCTTTGGACACCACATCCCGAGTTCTGTCCTCACGAGAATCAGCCGAGGAGAAAAACACTGAGGTCATCGAGAAGCTTCCAGACAAACCTGGGAGAGAGAGAGAAAAAAAAACACTTAAATAAGAAGCTGCACGTTAGTCACAAGACCGCTGTGCGCTGACGAGAGAGCGAGAGCGTGTGAGAGGTGGAGAGGCACAGTAATGTAATCTGATGACACTTTCCTGCTGAATCATGCAACGCCACAGACGCCCTGGACAATGAAAACACCAGTGACACATCTGGTGTGCGAGCCGCGCATCCAGCGTTTAACAGCGACAAAGGATCCTCGATTCATGATATTTGACCATGACTCCAGTGATTTTGACTTGCAAAGTTAAAAGAAAAAGTTAAAAAAGCTTTGAAAAAGGATTGCTTCTGAGTCATTTTCCGCTGGGCATATCTGAATAACTTTTGATTGCCTGTTTTATGCCTAACATGTCTTTGCACATCTGAAATATCTGTTTTTGAAGCTATGTTTGTTTGCAGTCGTTTAGTTTACTGGAGGTTGCCACCTGTTAAGGCCCTCCAGGGTGTTTTGGGCGGCCTCCATCACGCTCCTCGGATTGATCGTTCGTCACTGTATCTTTTGTTATGTGCAAATAAAAAATCTGCAAGTGGAATAAGTATTTTTGCATTTAAAAGAAGAAAAAACATGTAACTTTAAGTGCAATGATATGTTTTTTTCTCTTTGCTATGCCCCATCCTGGCAGTTCCAAGCTAAGCAGGGTAGGGCCTGTCCTGGAAAAGTGCTATATCAGACCAATGCATTATTATCATTAAAACATTTGTTCCACTGGCATTTTATTTGACATTTCTTACTCAAATCATGGGAAAATTTACATATTTCAAGACAATTTTACTAATTTCTAAACTACTTTTTGCTATCGTAGTCCAAGATTCTTCAGTCTTCATCTGTACTCTGTAGTTGAAGTGTTGGATGGTTCGATCTTACTCCAAAGATCTTCCTCAGCGAATAAAGACCTCTGTATTGTCTCACTCTGGGTTAAGTTCTAGAGTTTAGACTTTAGACTTTATTGTCCCCAAGGGGAAATTCTTCTTCACGTACACGGTGCATGCTTGACGATAGACAATAACAGACAAAAACATACAATAGACAACACTACACTCAACGGGGCCTAGTGTTAAGGAACGTGATGGCTGAGGGGGTCAGGCTTCTTCCAGAACGAGCCCTCCACCATCTGAGCACCCTGTACCTCGGTCCTGAGGGCAGAGGAGTGAGGTGTTCATGGAGCGGGGGTGTGGTGTCCTGTTCTATCGAGAGTTGAGATCTGTGAGGATCGGTGTGAGTTTAGTCCGGTTTTAGACAGTTAGCAGATTGAAAAAGCAGGTGGAACAGTACATAAAACAGGTTGAATGATTCTAAGGTTGTTGACACTTCCCTATGGCTCTGCTCCGCCCAGTGGTCCAGGCTCATTAGCAGGACATTGAGATGGTTTTGGTGTAAAGTTGTTGTTGTAAACTGGTTTCTGTCTCAGTATGTTGTTATAGACCGGATCTAACTTAAACCTAAGTCCTCCATTGCGATTCATGGATGGATTCTCTTCTTTAACAAATATGGCCTCTTTGACTCCTCTCTCAAACCATCTACTTTCATTGGATAAATCCTTAACTTCACTGTCCTCAAATGAGAGCCTGGTAGCTTTGAGATGGAGATGCAATTCCCTCTTCGGTGTTGACCAAGTCTTTTACGAAGTAATTGTTTGGTCTCTCCAATGTACAGCAATGTTCTTTGCATTCCTCTTCTTTGCAATGAATTGAATAAACTACATTGCTCTGTTTGTGGTTTGGGATCTTGTCTTTCTTTGTTGCTATGTAGCTCATTCACTTTATTGAGATTTACAAACTGCATTCACTGTATTTTATCCTTACATCAAGCCAAATGATTTGCCAGTGAGCACGACAAAAACATGCTGGAAAAATGGTGCCCAATTTGGCTCTTATTGGGTTTAAGAGGTTACATACAAGTCAGAGAAAGGTGTAGCACAACTGATTTAAAAAAATGACTCAAGAACTCATGTTGACTCAAGACTCAAAGCTATTGTCCTCAGTTTCTCCCGTTTCAAACAATGGAACTAGGAGGAAGTGGAACGAAAACGGTTAGCCGCAGCCCCAATGTTTACTCTCACAATCTTTCTGCACTTCCCAATGCTGCCTGTGCATGAGTTTATGGGCATGTTTAACCATTTTCAGATCGGAAAGTGGAGCGTCTTCACGTAAACGCTAAAATTCCCAGTACCGGGTTTGGAATTTGTCAAATGTTTTAGAATAAATGGTCAAAATTGCTTTCCTTAGCTGCTTTAGGCTCAATGCGCTTTACAAGAAGGAACCACTCACCCAGTCACACTCTCATTCATACACCACATTTCTGCTTTTGCTAGATTCTCTAGGCAAGGGGAAAAGATACCAGAAACAAATAGTTAGATATAGAAGCTTTAGTCTCGACATGCATCACTTTTTTTGCTCTTCAACTTCATTTATAGAGAACACAGTTGACCGAAGTCCTGTATACAAAACATAATGTGTTACATGAGCAAAAATAAGGCAGAGTACAGTAAAAGTCAGTGGGTCAGATGCCAAACAAAAGAGATATGTTTTCAGGAGAGATTTGAAAACAGGGAGTGAATCAGTCTGATATCCAGAGGCAGCTCATTCCAAAGTTAAGGACCAACCACAGAAAAAGCACAGTCACCTCTCAGCTTTTTCTTAGTCTTGGGAACCACCAGTCCAGTAGAGCCTGACCTGCTGACCTCAGTGAGCGAGCGGGGACGTAGGAAACAGGGAGGTCACACAAGTACCGGGGGGCCAGAACATGCAGACATTAAAAAAACAAATCAAATCGGCGTTCTGAACTTGTTGCAGTCTCGCCAGTGAGGTTTTGCCGAGTCCTGAGATGAGAGCGTTGCAATAATCCAAACGGGTGGTGATTAAAGTTAAAAGAATACAATAAGAAGTGTTAACTCTGCACTTCTACAAGAGCAATACTTTGAACCATTTGAATGTATAGTTAGTCTGTGTAGGTTCTCAGTCGTACAGGAGTTGTCCATCGTAGTAGGCTAAGATGTTTTCCAACCTTTAGCACCAAGAGAGGAGGGACTTAGCGGTCAACTCCTCCTTCTGGTTTGTTCTTAAGAGACCCACGAACATGTTTAAGTCTTTATTCACTGAGGACGATCTTTGGACCAACACTTCAACGACAGAGTACAGATGAAGACTGAAAGATCTTTGCCCAGAATGTATGTATAGTTACTCTAAACCAGGGGTGCCCAAATGCGGGCCGCAGACTAGTTTTGGTTGGCCCTCAGTCTTTGTGTTACCAGAGATTGTACTTTTTACTGCAAGTTTAACAATTCTACACAATTATAACCTTAATATCTTACATTTTAGCATGAGACAGAGCTGGTTTAAGCTTCAAAGCATAAATCAAAGTGTGGTTCCATGGTTAAAATCTCTGGTAAATGCACCTAATTGAATGTTTGTGCCATATACACTTAGATATACAAAACATTTGGACTGCTCTAAAGTTGAGCCCACATTGGGTTATATATGTTTAATGGCTGGTGTTTCTTTCTTCCAGCTCTGTCTTGTGGCCATTGTGGGGCTTATCCTGTACTGCATCACCTATCACCCAGATGAGCGCTCCTTCCTACAGTATATAATCAAGGTAACCACATGGAGTTTTTTGTTACGTGCTAATGTCTTTTCAGAGAAATCAATTTAGCAATGCTCAATATTGTACCTTATATCTCTGCATTGCTCTTTCCCTTTCCATTTGAACACGTGGCTTAAGTGGCTGATGTCCCCTTCTGGCAATGACTAATTAGGCACGGCTAATAACCAGCACGAGGCTAACAAAGACATGCTTTAAAGCAGGGCTCGCCAACCTTTTCTACAACGTGAGCTACTTTTGTGTAAGAAAAATGGCAGTGAGTTACTTATGCTTCAATGAAACATGTACTGTATAACCAGGCCTATAGGACTGTCAAGATGATAATGCAACCGCCTCCTCTTGCCCATTCCCATGTCCACATTAAAAGGCCGTCCGAGTACCTCCGGCACCGTTTCGTTTGTCCTATTATGTCATGTCATGTGTTGTTATTGTTGTGCCTCATGTCTGAATGATATGTATGTAACTTCTGTTTCTTTTTTTGTTCTGACGAGTGGCGCGTGACAAATGTGCTCTCTCATCTGTGAGATCAATAAAGCATATTCAATTCAACACAAAAAAAGAAAATTACAGTGTTGCCGGCTTTATACTTTGCTAGATTCACCAAAATGTTTGGATTTTTTTGGTCAGAACAAAAACATACATCTAAAATTGGACTCATCAAGCGTTTGTAGAAATGTAGAAAGCCGTTGGAGAGTGACTTGGGAAGGACTGGCGAGATACTGGCTAGAGATCACCGCTTTAAAGGGAAAAGTGAAACTAAAACGTTAAGAATGAGGCACATCCAGGTTTTAATTGCTTCATATAAATGACATAAGCTCAAGAAATTCCCCTTTAACATGTGCAGCTGAACTTTTTAAAGGGGAAACATTTCAGGCAAAACTTTTTTCTTTTCTTCCAATTTTCTGGTATTGGTCCAATTATACAGTATACACTTTCAGCTGGAAAGAAATAAATGTCCTCATCAAACTTTTCATGTACTTAACAATATTTTTGATGGTTTGTTCAAAGGGATTTTTTAATATTACATTTTGAGTTTGAGTTTTGAACCCCATGAAACAAGGCAATTTACAGATGTATTCACTAATAACGAGTTTATTCAAAACCTAAACACGATATAGTATTTGTAACTAATATATCAACAAAATAAAACCATATATTTAAACCTGGCTTTAAAACTTATATGTATAAATTTCCATCCGTTGTCCCACATCCGCACTCACAAACTCACTCTCATTCATCCTGGACTATTGTACATGTTTTTAGTGGTAGGGGAAACCAGAGCACCCGGAGGAAACCTACGCAGACACGGGGAGAACATGCAAACTCCACACAGAAGTCTAGCCATATTAGCTGATAGTCATAATCAGACTCCTATTACCCAGGGTTGGGACTGGCTGAAGTTTGCACATGGCCAGAGACCAATTTGAGAAGCACATCAGACTTGCTCATTGGTATGGTTTTCTGTCAAATCAGCTAAAAGTGAGTGTTCCTGTTTTACTACTTACTATTAGCCTTTATAGAGTCAGTATACAGTAATGTCTTTGCCCTTGGACGGAGGCATTTGGATATGCATAGCTCATTGAAGTAATGTGGCCGGGCTGATAGGCTATAAAATTATTTATAAGTGTCAGTGCTGCAAGGACAGAGTGTTTAAACATATCAGAGGTCGGCTCCTGAGTGCATCAAGTCTGACAGACAAGGTGTATGCAATTTCTATATGGTTTAGCAACAAGTCGTACTTAAAAGGATCCTATTCAAAAGTCCTTTCTTTGGCGTTTATATTGAAGAGGTGATAGTCTGCATCATTTTGCACCATAGCTGGACTTGATGAGCTAAACATTTGCATTGTACAGAACAAAATGGCACAATGCTGAGAAGTATTCAGACTTCCTAACATATAGTTTTAAAGATATAATTAACAAATATCATTCTTTTCATGAGGGCATACCTGGATATAACAAAAAAGCACAAATCTATTTTTGAAGTCACTTCAAATGTGCAATGTGGAACTTTTTATGCAAAAATAAAAACCCAACAACTTAATATTAGTGTGTAAGAGAAACTGGAAGTCAGTACCATAAAGTTATTTTTTTTTCACATTAGTGTGCATTTGACTTTTTAGTGACCCAGTGGATGTATGGGTGCAGCATGGAGCCTTTACTTTCCATCAGTGGCCTTTATTATTTAAGGGTTAGCACATGAGAGGCCATATCAGGACCTATAAATCTCAAGCATAGGTCCTAGGTAGAATGAAATGCGTCAGACGAAGAATTGAGCATACATGTAATGTATTCACTAGGTACTGTATATATTCCATTATTAGACTGTTCCATGTTTTTTTTGGTGGGAGCATTGTCTTTGATCCAAAACTGCAAAAAGTTCTTTCTGGCAGAAAAGTCAACAGATCAAACAGTCGCTTGCGCTTAGACAGAATACGAGGGTCTGCGAGGCCGAGGAGAAGATATTGGGAATCCAGGGGTATTGTTGTATTGAAGATGAAGTCTTTAACCACACCAGACCAATAATTAAGGATTTCTGAACATGACCAAACGCAATGAAAACAGTCACCAACTTCAGCCTTGCATGTCCAGCAGAGTGGGGGGAAATTTGAATCCAAAGTGGCCTTACGTCACTGCTGCCTACACTACCGCTCTAAAGTTTAGGGTCACTTTTCAATGTATGTTTTTTCTTTATTTTTAAGACTATTTACATTGTAGATTCTCACTGAAGGCATTCAATTTGTCTATGAACACATATGGAATTATTATTATTATTGTTATTATTATTATTATTGTAAACAAAAAAGAGGAAATCAAAATGGCACCTTTTGTTTTGATTACTGCTTTTCACACTTTTGGCACTTTCTCAATGAGCTTCACAATGTAGTCACCAGAAATGGTTTTCAGTTCAAAACCAGCTCAGGTCATGACCAAATGAAGCTCATTGAGAAAATGCCAAAAGTGGAAAAAGAATGCCTTCAATGAGAATCATACAATGTAAATAGCCTTGACAACAAAATAAATAGTGACCCTGAACTTTTGAGCGGCAGTGTACATTTGTTTAGGGTGACTGGTAGGTTTTCTCTGTGTTGCCATGAAGAGATGACTCCATCAGCAGAGAAAACCTACCAGAAACCCTGATTTTCTTTTTTCCTGGAGCGTCATAGAGACACCTGTGATGGAAAGTAAAGGTGCCATGTTAGTAACCTCCCATACAGCCACTGGGTCCCAAAACACAGACAATGAATGTGCAAGGATGAAACGCACTTCCCTCTAAGCACCAACGTTCGGTCATCCTTATACAAAAAGTTGTGTTTTTGTCTTTCATATGAAGTCTCCTTCTCAAACCCTCCTGGCCACCACCTGCTCCTCTGCATTTAAAGTCCAGACACCTTCACAGGATTCATTCCAATTCATGTCAGTGCTTGAATGTTCTGCATTACAAAGCAATAGTCTGTTTTAACGGCTGAAATATATAACAATAACATCACCATATTCCTCAACATTTATCCGAACTCCAGAGCAATAACTGCGCTGTGAAGTTGTCTTGTGTCTGCCTCGGCCAATGCTCGGTGCAGTGAATAATGCCTTTGTGTGGTATGTGCTTTGGACTCAGAGCCAAAATGTCTGTCTCTGGATTAATCATGAGACATTGGCCTAATCAGCCCGTGGTTTATTTGATTCAAGTTCTCGACTGAGCACATGGCCAAAGCATCCATGTCATATTAGGGCTGAAACAGCAGGTGCAACGAATGTCTTCTGATCTGAAAACCAGACAAAATACAGCCTTAATGAATGAAGTTATGACCAAGTAAATGACTCATAATCATTCATCAGTCGGGGAATTTTAGAAGTTTAGTAGTACTGTAGATCTGGCTTTTACTGTCAGGGAGATTATAACAACCACAGCAGGGATCTCCAGCCAGTAGCTCGCCAAAGGTTTTCCACATTACACATACAGCAAAGTATAAAGTGTAAACTACAGTCGTTTTCTTTTATTGTGTTGAATTATCATCTCTGCAGTCACATAGGTCTTAGTTACTTTGTAGTGTGTTTCTCTGTAGTATAAGTAGCTCACGAGATTAAAAAAAAAAAGGTTGGAGACCCCTGAACCACAGTTGTATGCTGCACAAAAATACAGCGACAGCTTGAAGTCTAAAATGCCTACAATAGCAATATGATTAGCAGCTGTGATTAGCTTACAGATCATAAAAAGTCTACTGGCAACTGAAATGTAGCGTCTAGATTCCAGAAACGTTTCATCGGCATGGAAGTGGTGCTGAGGAAAAGGCAATTTGGTTTAACTATGTAATTTTGAACTTTTTGATAGAAATTTTCATCAGTTTCACTATTCACCTTATTCAGCCACGCCCACTTTTGTTGTCTAAGCGTTTCCTCTTTGTCTTAGCACTTCCTGTGAGCTTCGAACATAAAGGACAATAGACAAAAAAGGAAATAAGTTTGTGTGGCTCCGGTTTAGTTTCAGTGGAAGGACGGGGAAAAAAAGTGACTTTTTAGCAATATTATCTCTAATTGGTTAATTGTCTGTGAGGAACCTGCAGTGTCTATGAAGAACTCTATTTAACCAGGATAAAACACTGCAAACCATCTACATGTTAAATATTTTGATTCGAGATTTGCCAGGTGAGATTTGAAAGTCTCAAGTGGCACGAGTTCTTTCAAGTCCAACAATACATTTATAAATTAAAAGGTACCAATGTTCCAATCTCCGAAACGACGAAGATGACCAGCCCACTCCGACATACAAGACGCAGTGATGAGTCAGTGACCTCATGGTTGTAATAAAACACAATGCTCCATGATACACAGTGTCCGACGCACGCAAAGGATCATTTGAGGCATTCATATATAACATCAAAATAATCCAAAACAGACATAAAATTGGCAGTCACAAGTTTCTTTCTGGCTTCGAATGATGAGTATGATTTAAAGGACCAAAGCTGATCGATATATTTACACAGCGGCTTGTTGGAAATGCTACATGTTGCACCAATAACAGAGATCAAAGCCAATATCAGCTCATTGCAAACTCCTGAACAGGGCCGGCCCAATGATTCACAGGGCCCTAAGTAGCATTATGTCACGGGGCCCTCGCAATTTCAGTTTCACTTTGGACAAATATATATTCCAATAAATGAGACAAAATTAGTAAATTCCCCCATACTTCATCCCCCTGACTATGTGTCAAAGAACATGGACTACACTGCAAAAATAAATCTAGAAATTAGTACAAATTTTGTTAAAATTTGTATTTGCCCCTGATTTGAGTAACTAATTTCAAGAAATTTGCAAGATTTTCACTCTTAAATTAAGAAAAAAAATATCTCATCGCACTCAAAATTTATATTAATCTACTTAATAAGAATGTTGTAGATGTGTCTTCCTAATTTAAGTGTAAAAAAAACATACCCCACTTAATTCTACATTTCTTTTGCAGTGTGCTAGTTATTTTGAGGACATATTCAACATTTGAGGGAAATTTGAGGGAAATTTACAAGGCACAAAACACCTGTAGCACTAATTTGTACACTACTGGAGGCACCCTGGTGGTCTCGGGGCCCTAAGCAGTTGCATAGTCTCCTTATTAGGCTGGACCGGCCCTGCTCCTGAATAAGCTGTCTGTTGTACCCCAATATGGCACTGACTGCATGCCCTACCGACAATACCACCAGTTTACACATCACACAGTGAGCCCAACTCAATTCCTTCTCTTGTTTCGTGCGCAGTTGCTCTACTTCGTCCTGTGCGCCGTGGGCCTGGCCATCTCCGTGCTGGTGGTAGCCTTCGCCGGACACCACTACTCCCAGAGCGGCGCGTTCACCTGCGAGCGCACGGGCCCCGACTGCCTGTGCACCATGCAGCCGGACGACCCCATCGCGCGCTCCTTCGTCTACCAGGACGTGGACGACTGCGCCTACCTGACCGGAGACCTGCCCCTGTACTTCATGGTCCAGGTGGTCCTGAACCTGGCCCAGGCGCTGGTCTGTGCCGCGGCCGCCTTCGTCATGTGGAAGAACAGATACCAGGTGTTCTTCGCCGGGCTGCAGGTTTCCTCGTGGGAGCGGGTCTGAGCGAGGACAGGGCACAGTCAGTGAAGAAGGCCTTTGAGTTTGGATTTTTGAAGCTGATTTTGTAAATGTGTGGAGTGGATTGGACTGGCTTTAGCACAATATATGTATATGTGTTTTTAATGCGCGTGGGTTCCATAAGTTATTTTTCAGAACTGCAAATTTGTTACATTTATAATATAAACTGTGGTGCTTTATTATTGAGAGGTTGTTGTCTCCACTTTGATATGACTCTAACCCTATAAACCCAGGACTTGTTTGTTTGTTTATTTCGAACATGTTATGTACACAAACTGTAAAAAAGAAACATATAGATTAAAAGACATTACCACTGCGAAAGAAATACAAGATAATTTCCAAATAGACATGTATGGTATAATGATCCTGATTTACACCTGGTTTAGTCTTGGGTTTATATTAATCCTGGTTTAGCTTTAGATTGAAACAGTTAGTCCGAGTTTAGACTTGGTTTAGTCCTGGGTTTATAGGGTTAGTCCTGGTTTAGACCTGGTTTAGTCCTGGGTTTATAGGGTTAGTCCTGGGTTTAGACCTGGTTTAGTCCTGGGTTTATAGGTTTAGTCCTAGGTTTATGGGGTTAAAGGTAGGGTATATAGGATTATTTTCTTTGTATTTCATAAATACTATCTTTCTGTGTCCTGATATATATATATTTATATACAGTGAAGAAAGTAAGTATTTGAACACCCTGCTATTTTGCAAGTTCTCCCACTTAGAAATCATGGAGGGGTCTGAAATGTTCATGGTAGGTGCATGTCCACTGTGTGAGAGATAATCTAAAAAGAAAAATCCAGAAATCACAATCTATGATTTTTTTAACAATTTATTTGTGTGATACAGCTGAAAATAAGTATTTGAACACCTGTCAATCAGCTAGAATTCTGACCCTCAAAGACCTGCTATTCTGCTTTTAAATAGTCCAACTACACTCTCAATTGCTCCAACAGTTGTCCTTCTTTCTCCAGGCTGCTTGGCAATTGCCCCGTAGCCCT
>OMNZ01031126.1:7733-25718 GCA_900303255.1 Lesueurigobius sanzi
AAAGGCCTTTGCAAGTATTCAAAACTAAATACTCTTTTGAATAGTAAATGAAATGACTGAAACCCATGGGATATCTCAACAATATGATATGCTATATCAGGGATCTCCAACCAGTCGCTCCTCACCAGCCCTTTCCAAGTAGCTCACCAAAGACTTTCCACATTTCTACATACACTTAACCTCTTAAACCCCAACAGGCCCAATTTGGGTCCTGGGGAAGAAAAGAGACAGAGAGAGGGGAAGGAGAGATCGAGAAGAAGGAAAGAGGGTGAGAGGAAGGAGAGAGAGAGGGGAAGGAAAGAGACAGAGAAAGGGGAAGGAGAGAGGAAGGAGAGAGATTTTAGTGCCCAATTTGGGTCCTATAGGGTTTAAGAGGTTAATTTGGCCTTCGAGATGGTGCTTACTTTTGTTAGAAGTGTCCACTTTGATTAATTTGCAACTGAACGGACTGTCAACCAAAACAGCTTTAACCTCTTATACCCTACAGGACCCAAATTTGGCACGCTGGGGTTTAAGGGGTTAATGGGTTACATTTTAGATACATTTTTGTTTTTCTGAGCAAAATATGTCCAAACATCGCAAAGTATAAAGCAGAAACTACTGTAATTTTAATGATCATCTTGACAGTCCTAGAGGCCTAGATACACGTGTTTCTTGGAAGTACAAGTAGCTCGCTGCCATTTTATTACGCAAAAGTAGCTCGCAAGGTAAAAAAGGTTGGAGACCCTGTACTATATGATATTAGATGATTGATTCTAAAGCCCACGCTTTTGGTTAGGTTGCGTTCATGTGACATCAAAATATAGATTTCTAGGTCTAAGTTTACTGACAATTTATCTGTAAATATTGAGCCAAACCACATGAAACAAAGTTCAATGTATTCTCTTTCGATTCATATGAAATATGGTCTAATTATTTCCTCGTAAAGGTGTCCAAAAGTGGAGGCAATATTCAAAAACATGTGCATGATGTTGGCCAGTAAAGGACTCAGCCTTGAGCATATTATGGCAATCACTATCAAATAATGTTCTGGGAAACATTTGTCAATTTTCTTTTTTGAAAATTTCTTTCAACAACCGTTTCTCTCCCATAGAGTTGTATGACTGAAACATAATTCTATATTATGAACCTGTATATTAAGCCCAATTAGAAACAGAATAAACAGCAGTTGCTATAATGGCATTGTCCTGCTGTACAGACCAAAATGGGTAAAGGTAAAGTTTTCAGAAGCTATTTGCTCCTTTAGAGTCAGTCTTGCATGGTTACCCCCTGCAGATGCCCTGCCTCTGACACTGACAGGGCTCTGAATGGGACTTCTCCTGATAGGATCCCATCACACATCACCGTAATGATCCACATCCCTCACTCTGCTCGGCCAACAAACACAGTACAAGTGAATACGCGAGGGGTCAGAGGAGGTGAGGCCTGACTATCAGGATGAGGCGATAGAAGAGTCTAAGGATATAGGAACCAGTCAGGGCTTCACATGGACACCAGCCAACTAGCCAAATGTTGGTAAGACTATAAGACAGTTCCTCTAGTCTCCAACCTTTTTCACACCGTGCGCTACATTTGCGTAACACAAATGGCAAATTCAACACATTAAAAGAAAATGATGGTAGTTTCTGCGTTGTACTTTGCTATTACACCTAAATGTTTGGAGATGTTTTGTTCAGAACAAAAAATGCATCTAAAATTTGACTCATCAAGCGTATGTAAAGCCTTTGGTGAGTTACCTAGAATGGGCTGGTAAGCTACTGGTAGCTCCCTTGCTACTGGTTGGAGATCGCTGCTCTAGACACTTTTATGATTGTATACATACAGTACATTGATCAATTCATATAGATGCCATCAGCCATTTAAGGCCATTACCATAACAATAAACAATTTGCAGAAAATATTCTATCTTTTGAATGGTAAAGGTGCTCAAAATGGGGGCCATATACATGAAATGGTTCTGTGACAGAAAAAGTAGGTTTTCAAGTCTATGCCATATGTAGTATAATATGTTTTGTTTTTTTGTAATAAAGATTTTCAAATAGTATCAATACGACTGGCGGTATTTGAAAAACCTTTGCAACAATCTTTATACAACATTTAGACCACATTTTTATACCCCTGTTCAAAGCAATTGCGTTAACAACTTACGTACTTATCCCTAATTGGCTATAGTAACTTTTGAAAAAGACTAGCCATTGTGGCCATTGAGCAAAATGTTTATGTCAAGCCCTGGATCTATTTGGTAATAAAATAAAATAAAAAATATTGTGATGATGCAAAAAAAAGGTAAAAAATATATATATATATTTGCTACTGCTGCTTTTTTTTATTTGTTGAGGATTAGCCCATTATAATCTTGAAAACGTAGCTGCTGTGTCTTGTTGGAGGCTTTAGTAACACTTGACCTGATCCTAAAAAGACAAATGAATAAAATACTGCTATCACCATGACTACTCCAACTACAGGTCCAAAAGAGAATACCACTTTCCTGCCTTCTTGGCCCAACGGTCTCCAAATCACATTAGACGAAGCTGAGAGTTTTAATTCCCGTCTGGCAGCGTGTCACTCTCCCTGGCCCTGCAGCGCAATCCGTCAGCGCTCGGTGATAAATAACCCCATAACAGTAAATCCAAGGGCTGCACTTTGGAGGAGGAAGGGGAGGAGACAAGGAGGGCTTTCTCAGACCTACAAGGCCTCGGTCACCCACTGCAGTGTGAGACCCAGCCATGTTCACACCATTTCTGTATCAAGCGTGACACGAGGGCTGTGGATTTTACATGTTATGGGAAATTTGTCCTTTCAGTATTGTTGTCATTCAGGAGCACTGGGGATTGCGGTGAGTGCAGCACACATTATTTCCAGATCTTCACGGTTCATGGTCATATTTTCCTATTGTACATGTTTTGAAGGAGCACCCAGAGGAAAGACATGGGTAAAAGCCCTCAGTATCTCTGTTCACTTTTTAATAACCTGCAGTCTATCGTTCTTATCTATCTTCAGTTTCATCTGTACTCCGTAGTTGAAGTAGGACGTTTCGCTCTTCATCCAAAGAGCTTTGTCAGCACTGAGCAAACTTGGACGGCAGTGGAACTTATAAAGAACAGTAGGAGGAGTTTACCTGTAAGTCCTACCTCTCTTTGTTCTAAACGATAGAGAAAAACACCTTTGTTTTCAGTCTTGGTCTCAACAACAACTAAACACTTAATTACTGCATTACCTTCCTATTGTCTTGACTTTGTTGTAAAGGCTACTCGCACCTTTCTATAGTCCTGCCCTGGACTCTGCCCCAGCCTCATTAGACTAAATTAAAGCCTCCATTCCTGTTCCTGGAGGGGTTTTCTTTCTTTACAAAAATAGCTTCTTTCACTCCTTACTCAAACCATCTATTTTCTTTAGCTAAAATCTTAACTTCAATGCCTTCAAATGAGCGATTGGTGGCTTTGAAATGGAGATGCACAGCCGACTGAGGGCCACTAGAGCTATGGATTCCTTTCTGTACTTTCAAGTTCTCCCTCAGATCTGTGGTTACTAATGAGTAGATTTTTTTGGAAATTGTACATACGCTTAAGTATAGAATTGTGTGTGATTTTTAGTACTGAAACTATCTTTTGTATTCTAACTTTGATGCTGCCTCATGGCCAGGTTGCTGTTGTAAATTAGGTTCTCAATCGGCCAAATAAATAAATAAATAACCTGCCCAGACAACAGCGCCGGCTCCAGAACAAACTGACTGAGGGTGCATTTGTGTTTCATAGGGGTGCAAATAGACACCCTTGCATTTTATTTACTTAAATGCATTGTGATGCCACTAAAACTGAGGGTGCAAAGTTTTTAAAATGAGGTTGCAATGTACCCTTTTGCACCCCAGATCCGGGCCTGGCAGACAATGAGAGAAAATGCAAACTCCACAGAAAGGCTCATGCTTGATGTGAGGCAGGAGTGGTACCATCCACAGTGTCATCAACAGTTCCAGTTCCACACCAAGCATTAAAAAAATATATATTTGCAACTGGATTGGATCACGCAGGCAAGCCTTTCGTCTCCACGTGCAGTCACGGTTCTCCATGCAGTGGAAGGATGGGACACATCACAAGGAGTGCAGCTCTTTAAAATACTCTGGCCGCAGTCATCATGCTGTCAACGCTTTTATTTAGTTGTTTATTTATTTCTGTGACCATTAACCAGGACAGAACCACTGAAAACATCCAACCCAGCACAGGTCTTCTTGCTGTGAGTGTGTGCAAAAGCTAACCAATACATCAACATAGCCAATACTGTACCTGTGTTGTTTCTAATGTGCAAGGAAGTGAAGTTTGGGGAGAGACATTCATCAAACTGTCGGAGCTGGGTTGGGGACATACAACCCTGAGTTCGCTGTAACACACATATCAGTCACATATTCTGCAGCTTTTATCACTAGACCAGGTATTCCCAAATTTAAGAGTGCCACAGCTCTCTCGTACATAAAAAGATGCCACGGGGCCCAGATGATACGAATTCACTCTATTTAACCCTTCCAGGTCTTATATCCCGGGGCCGCCATATGAGACCCGCAACGCCGCGAATATCTCCACGAGTAAACGTCGTGGAGGCTTTGAAAATTGCGTTGAAAATTCGTGTCAATAAGTGCTAAGTCAGCATTAGCTAAAACTGCTGACTCTGCACTTTACACAGTCGCCCAGGGATTCAACACAGTACTAGATAAAAACTTTTTTATTTTAGTTTTTTTTTTGTCTGAAAACTTGACTTCTTCATCCTGAAAATGTGTCTCTGGTCAGCTGCCATCTTGGTTTCTGTTTATATAGAACATGGAGGGCTAAAGTATGGAGTAACATTTGAGCCAAAAAAAACTATGGGGTAACATTTAGGACAATTTTTTTTTCTCAAAAATGTGAATATGGTGAATAAACACAGATTTCACATAGAAGGTCAGGTTTATAGCCTTCTATGTTTATAGAAGCATATTTTAGTGGAATAATAATCAAAAAAGTGTTATGAGCACCTACATTTTTTTGTGATTTTGTCCAAAATAAACATTTCTACAGTAACTACAGCATTTATTTTACATCCCCTTGTCCAGGTCTAACCCACAAAACATTTTGTAATAAACAGACATATTCATTGATGTTCTGCATATAGGGAAAAAGGTGAGAAATTAAATTTTCACCCAATTTTCTTGTTTTTCTGCCTCTATCATGAGGATTCCATTGATGTGACTCTACTACAGCATTCAGATGATACTAGTTCAATTTGTTATGAAAATAAAGAGTACAAGCACTTGATGGTGCACCATGAGGAGGTGTTTCAGATGCAATAAAACTAAATAAATACCAGGCAATAATAATAATAATAAAAAAAAAGAAAAGAAAAAAAAAAAAAAACCTATGCCCCTATAGGGTTAAAAGAAAATGCACTTGTTTTCCTCATACATTTACATATAAATTACAATGAAACAGTGACAATTTCATTATGTATGACCAAATTGATATAAACTTCACTATAAACTCAATTTATTTTCATGTGATTGATTCGTGGACAACCTTTGGAGGCCGCCATTCAGTGCCGCTTTGGAAACCAGTGCACGAGACCATCTGCAAACACTTATACCTTCACTAAAATGGTCATCATTGCCGTATTTCCTCCTTAATTTACCTAAAGATCAGTCACAATAATGATTATGTGCCTCACTCCACCTGTCAGCTGTTGTCACAATGTTATGGCTGATGACGACTGCCCCTTGTCTCTTAAATGTCCCATTACAGTAAAGCGCAGAGAAACACACAGCGCTCCTGGGAGTCATCAGATGCTAGTTGTCATATTCCCTGCTGGGTCAAAGTGTGCTCCACTTAAACGCATAATGCCTCGGAGGGTGGAGACAGCTAATCACAACTCCTTCTAAATTAGCTTCTGTAAATGGCGGCCGGGCTTAATCATATTGGAAAGCTAAGAGTGTGGAGCGCTATTTGATTATTCCGCCTGAGCGAAGACCTGGTGTGAGCGCTCTGCTGAAGGAGAAGCCGTGGAGATGTGTGCTTATGCAAATAGGATGCATCATAGAGCCCAGATTCAAGGTAATGATGAATTACTGGGTTTATTCGATGTGTGGAGGTGAAATTCCTTATATTCCTTACTCTGTGGTGTGGGGTGAGACATCAGTGGCGCAACGCAGCGTTTTTCTTTGCAGTAGGGTATGGTTTGCAGCTGAATTTATTGATTACTTTAAAACTGCTATCAAAATGTCTTATAGAGATGGGAATGAATATGTGCTCATTGCTTAGGCTTCACAACAGGTAGGTTCTGGGTTTTATTACTCTCTACAATCAAAAAACATGTAGGGAACTGTCTGGGGCCAAGACTCCCCCAAGACGACTGGGGGAAGGTTTACCGGCATAGATAAAGAGATTAAACTAGCCCAAAATCTGACAATTGAAAAGAAGAAAAAGCTTTTAAACCATGAGATCTGTCTAATTTTACTAGAATTCTGCGCACTTCCCTGGAGAAGACAATTTCCCTGACGAAGAAAATGACCATTTCTCGAAGCGTGTCGACGTCTATATTATTCATTTCAAACTGTACATTGTTGTTGTTTCTTACAGTTATGTGGGATACACAGTACTTCTTAATTCTACCTTAGTTTGCGATACTTTCTCCGTGAAGTAGTCAATAGAGTTGGTCCAAATCCTACAAGAATGCAAACATTTTTGGCTTGTGACTTGTTTTTAACCCATTAATAGTTCACGTGACTGGGGCAGCTAAAACTCTGTTTCCGCACAAACATTGCTCTGTCCTTATTCTTTATTCTGCACAAGGCTGTATAATGCCTCCTCTGTCAATCCACCCCTTTCAGCACCTCTCATTCAGAAAGCAACACCTCAGCAGTGCCATTGTTGAATATGTATCTGCTTCCTCTGTCTGTCCACTCTGGTGTGATAGCTGCTAGCTTTACACTCTTGTGCTAGACAAACCAAGCCCAAATCGCTTTCTGATTCATTTCTCTATAATCTACCTGTATATACAAACTAGTCTGGTACAGGTGGGTCATTTTGGAAATATGATTGAAAAGAACAGTAGACATTTTAAACCAGTCCAGGAGGAGTACACACTAAAACAGAAAATACACATCTTTCATTGGCTCTACTTTAAAGGTGAATATACTAAAGAGATGTGTAAAATAAAACATCATTGGGTCTCAGCTCGTACAGAGGGTCTGGATCTTCACAATTGAGCTCCGTTTTCAGGTGGGAGGGGTGAACTTCTATTAAAGTTTGAAACAATTGGATCTGATTTTACCCAATCGTTAGGGTTTGGTCATGACGTATGACATCACCTACAACACCCGCCTCCCCCGCTCGCTGAATGGCTACGATGAAATTCAACCGATGTATCGCGGCCACTGAGATCAGACCCAGACGTAACATGTAGGGAAATGATAATTGACCAGAGTGTCCGGATGACTAAGGGAATCAGACAAAAATCACAGTTTGGCCAAAAATTTACCATGGCAATTTTGTTATAGGAGGCTGAAGAGAATATTTGAGACTGGAATATAAGCTAAACTTAATACATGTTTACAGAGGTCTGAACTACAGGTATACAGTATATAGGGTTTGGCACTGGGTTTTATACATCATCTGTCAAAATAATAACAGCTTTAGCGCTACTTGCAATGATTCAAAGTAATGTACTTTAGATTGTACAATGGTTTAATCTCACAGTCTGGCTACTCCAAACAATCACTTCATTTCTCTTTCGGAAGCATAGCTCTGTCCAGTAAATCCCTGTTTTTTCTTCTTTCCCAGGTCTGTGTGATTTTCTGATTTTCTATTTGCATAAGCAGCATGTACCTAGCGTTCACGTTCTTCAAAATACGCCGTCTCCCTTGGGTGCTGTTAGGGCGCTGGTTTGAAAAATGTTAATAAACCACATGGGAAAGTGGCCTATATTTGGAACAATGGCGATGTAATATACAAAGTCAGCAGAAGAGAAATGTGAGGTCGCAGCAAAAAAAATGTCTTAGTGGGTCAGGTTTTGACTAAATCGAATCATCTAGGAGTTTGCATTCGACCAGGGGTGCAGTTGTTACATTGTCATTCTCGATGTAGGCCCTCACCAGTCATGTCTGTCAGAGCAGCCTATTGTAACCTGATTGTCCTGTACACTGGTCCCCAGGGTCTCCAGCCATAATCAGCTTCTGAGGACATCCATTTGCCTTTGACGCACTCACCAATCTCGTTCTGTATTTCTCTTTCTAGGTTTCCAATAGTTTATGTTATTGTATGTTTTTTTTCCCCTTAAGGTTACATGAATTGCAGACAGTACAAATGTTTACTATAGGAAAATGCACTATCCCCAAAGGTACACATGTAGCAGAAAGAAAACCAGCAAAACTAGTTACTTGAGGTAAATGATGTGGTTGGAGTTATTTCAGCACTTACACACCGCAACAAGTTATTTAGAAATGAGTACAATATTACTTTATAGAAATCTGCCAGTGAGGGAAGTAAAAAATTAAATTTATATGAAACAAGATGGTTCTTAATGTTTAATTTAAGGGGAGACACTGAAGGCAAAATTCTTCTTCAGCCTTTGGACCAGTTTGCTCCCGTAACATATAAACCTTCACCTGGAAACACAAACAAACTAATCTTTACAATAAGGAGTGTAATTGTCGCACTTATTCAACAGTTCTTCATAGAAATACAGTATATATGGGATATTGTAACTTCAAGTGACCATTTTCTCAAAATGCCTTCTTTTCACACTGTGGCAACATCGGAGCTGATACCGGCACAAGTACAATATTGGATATTGGTTCCAAATATCCAATATTGAATCAATATTTTAACCAGCTCGATCTAAGTGAATATGGACATGTACTGTCTGTATGTAAGCTCAGAGAGCTCAGATACTATTTTTTTAGTGCATTATTTTTGGTTGGGGCAGTACATGTTAATGAACACACACGAGACACATGCATGTAAACACACCACTCCAGATTGTAGTCTTGGGCTAATTTCCATCCGTTGTCCCACATTTGCACGCTCAAACACACTCTCATTCATCCTGATCTATTGTACATGTTTTTAGTGGCAGGGGAACCCAGAGCACCCAGAGGAGAACATGCAAACTCCACACAGAAAGGCCCTGTCCTGCCCGGGAATAGAACCCGAGACCTTCTAGCTGTGAAGCACAAGCGCTAACCACTGAGCTACTGTGCCGCCTATTGATCGCCATGCACTGCAGTTAGCATCATTATGCTAAGGCTAGCTTCAACCAATCAAGGCTGAGACTGAGTCACAAAGTTGTGAAATAATATTGTCCACTGTTGAATATCTGCTTTTGTATTTCAGTTTGAGAAATACTGTTACAGAATTACTGATAAAACATATTTGTTGCAGTGTATTATGTTGTAGGTGTCTGTGTTAATGTAACAATGGACCAGTCGACCAGTTGTTCCATTGTCATTCTCAATTTCACTCATTGCAAAACAGTTTCTTTACATAAACAACATGTCATTACAAACCTACTTTTGAGAAAAGCTCCTGGTATCGGTTAGTGTCGGTAGATCCTCAAACCCCAAGTACCGGTGGAAGCAATAAAGCGATCGGTGCATCTCTAGCGACAACATCTCCACACAGCTCCTACAAACTTTCGTCTTGTACCTAATATTTTGAATGTTTGGTCAGGCGCAGTTTTCAATATTTAATTCGTAGCTCGATTTATTGTTTTTTACAGATTTATTGACTAAACGACACAAACTTCTTTCCTTTGAACATAATCAAAAATATAACTCAATACCTGTTACTGAGTGTTATTCTTTATTTGCTTGCTTCATAATTATATACTTTTATCAGTGTTTGTAACATTGCCTTTGTTGTGTAAATAACACAATGCTATTTCCATTAAGAAAGCAACACTGTAAAAACATGTTTTTGAGCAGAAACATTAGAGGTTTCTCATTTGCATTTGACATTTCCTCATTCACAAACAGAGCAGATAGTGTACATTTATTATTCTGTTAATTGCACTGAAGTGGAGAGAAACAGTTGAGTGAGTCAATATCAGCGCGCCTCACATCGAGTGTGTGGCTCACCTCAACCACAGGCCTCAAAATAGACATTATTTACACACAAACGATGCACACTGATGATGAATGTGATTGTGCAATGTTGTTCTGGGGGAATGGAGGAGGAATCATTATAGGGGTGAAAATGTATTAGCAATCAGTAATTCATGTGGCATGCAGTGTACCTCAGACTGTGTCCTAAAGGTACATTTTTATTATTGTAGGAATGCAAAAATGTTACTCAAGCAAGGGAGCCTCAAATGGCTTTTAAAACATACAAGATGTGATTGAAATAATGATTGTTTCTATAGGTATGATCCTTTATAGTTTTATGTATTTTTGTACGTGTAACATCAACCTGCCCAGGGACCACGAGTGGAAATTAGCATCTTTTGCAATGACCTGGCACATGGCATCTCTTCTTGTTATAGACTAATGCCATTTGTGCATTGTCCCTGATCAAATAAATAAACTAATATAAAGAGCAAATGTCCTTATTTGTTTAACAAAAGGGAGTAGGCAAATTTATGGCATAAGCTATGTCCTTTGTTTTGTTTTTGTTAAATTACTATTATTTTGCATATTTTGCCAAACAAATTTTCCCCGGAAGATCTCAGTCAAAAAATATGTACCTCAGAAATAAACAATGTAAGTAAATACTTAAGAAAATAATGAATGAATGAATAATCTTCATTGTCATTGCAACAAGTACAACCAAAATGTTGTAGTCCAGTTGGTGTATTTCAAAAAATGTCAATAAGTATAATAAGAAAAAGATTGGTTTGATAAACGAACCCCACAAATATGAACAAATATACAATGAATGCGAGTTACTCTGGCCGTTCCCTGGAAGGCAGTAGACGAGCGCCTCTACAGGTGCCACCTACTGTATAGGATTAGGTCAAGTGAACGATACTGAGTCACTGAGTCTCGCAAAGCGTGAGCACAAGCGCTTTCTTTACTTCTTGTGTTGCTTTAAAAAGGACACAAAAACAAGTATAATACAAACATATCATTGAACAAACAGAACTTGATTAAATGTGACATTTAATTTGCAGCCTCTCATGAAAAGTATAAGATATAAAGTGTATAGTATGTATCCATAAAATCCATATTCATTTGCACAGACAAGTCATAATGATCCATCTTGAATCATAAACCACTTCACGGTATCAAAGCAGTATACTGGTTTCTATAACATCTTGGTCTTAAAAAATTAAAAAATACAGTATATATTGAATTTTCTAGTTGTTATTTCTTTAATTCTATTTTTTTAGTTTTAAATTTTCCAATCTATCAATTTGTATTGGTATTTTGTATACCTTTGTATGTTATAATGTATTTATCTCATATAAAATACATCCTGGACTGGTTTTGTTCAGTTTCACCTGCTGATGTCATGAGGGGGTGCTCCTCTGCTGTGTTTTTAAAGGCCTGATCACTTGACTCATCATTTCAGTGCTCAAATTGCCTCTACTAAAATGCAAATCAAGCCCAATAGTTATCAGCAAATGCTTTTAACCAATTTAAAAGTGCTTCTCTGCTCCAGCAGATGATTCCAGGTATTTTGAGGGAAATAGGTGATTTAGAGGTCATTTTCTACACAATTATTCAATTTTTTGTCTTTCCTCTTTCTAATAGTGCCTTTTGTGCATTTAGAACTGATAAAAGTTATATTTCATGTGGCCTGTGGTGATGACTTCAAGTTTCAGGTTTGGGTGCTTGGTAATTGACCATACTGTACTGGCAGGCCTTCATTTAACAGACAGTATGTGTTGTAACGTGAGACTCTTACTTTTACACTGCCTAAATACTGACAGTGACGTCCATGCTACAGGTTAGAAGTCATTTTAAACTAAAATAAAAGTGTCTAATGTTAAACAACATTTTGGCTCTTCCTCCCATCATTTTATTTCAGCAATCCAGCACAGTGATTGGGTGGATTCTCTGTTTGGTTTGGTCTGTGGGGGAACATTGATGTTAACATTGCACGACAAAGTGATGGTTATCGTAGCAGGGCGACCACAACTGACCTGCTACGACCACAGGTTGTGAATCACGATTTTCAGGGAGCCAATATGTTGGTCTTGCACTGTAATAAAGTTTTTTAAATGAATATTGAATTTTAATTTTTGGCTGTCTGGGGAGAATTGTGAAGAAAATGAAAATTTCACCCGTGATGAATTACCTCTGTGTTCTAAGACGTGAAATGGCAACGCAAAGGTCTCAAAACAAACAAACAAAACCTAAGCTGAATAATATGGATCATCAAGGCCGTATTTTCCTTTCTTCTACCAAATAATCAATAAAGGACTGTCGGCTCCTGTCCTCCAGATTCAATCTCATCACCACTTTGAATCTAAAGACAATTCTTTATGTGGACGGGGACCACACATCGAGAGTCAGACCACACGGTGACTCTTCAGATATCACTAATGCAGGAGCCCATTTTAGTCCCTTTCTCGGTTTCGCCATCTCTGAGGCGTGACCTCATTCACACGCTCCGTTGACCACCTGCACACTGGACAGGAGGACAGGGAAGGGGGGCCGGATGATAAATACTGTTTTTGAACTACTGTATGTGTGATTGATAAGGTTGATGCTGTTGTAAAACATGTTATGCTTTAATATAGATAAGTAATCTAAAATCTAATGTTCATTCCAGCAATTCAAGCCGGGCTAGCGTCAAACTTGTTCAGGTTGGACAGTGGGAATTTTGATGTCACCAAATCAAAACTTTTGTTACTTTCATACCAGAAGATTGGTGTTGGCATCACAAAAGCTAAATATAACAAGCAGCGTTTCACCTCAGAGCTCACATTAAACAATAAAGGTAAAGCAGCTTATTTCCTTCAGATACAGAAGTTGAGAGGCTTGTTCCTCAATCAGTTAAATTCACACAAATCTCAACTGGGAAAAACATTTTCACCAGTTCCCAATTACCACAGGAACGCAACATTTGAATGGTCAAATATCCTCAAAATGGCTCTCTTAACAGGAACAAGGTTTAGTCCTGGATTTAAAGGGTTAGTCATAATTCAGTATTTGATGGCTGTACATATTCTGGTATTGCACAAGGTAAACAAAACACACTAATTAAACTAATTTACAGAACAGTGTGAATAAAAAAAAAATTAAATAAATGGTCCAAATAGTTGCCTTGGTCAGGGAAAGTTCCTTAAATATTTTTGCTAAACCAGTCAGACATCATTCATTGTCCTGATGTAGCACATCTTTTCAGAGCCAGTGTTATTATAAGGCTGTGAAGGTGAATTGGTTCATACAGCAGTGAGAAGTTCTCTTTTATTTTCTCTGAGTGTGACTCTTGTGGTTTTAAGCCTCGTCAGGCAGCATCAAGGACAACTTTCTGCTTTGTGTGGTGAGGTGAGACAGTCACTCTTTTACATTTTTTAATTGGTACTACAGATTTTTCACTTATTGTATCTAATATACTGTAAATTTCCATTCCAGAACACATCCCTGGTTTCTCTTCTCATCTCAGCTTGGTATTAGACTGTCCCAGTGCTTTCTCCTAAGCATCTGTGCCTTTCTCTATTTAAACATTGAGAAAAACAATGTAAGAATTACATAGCACTTGACAGTGGCATAAGAATAGAATGGAAATAATGGTATTACTGGCCCGAGCCAATTTGGTGCCCTAGGCAAGACTGGACACACACACATTCACTAAGCCTTCACAGAAATATCTTACTAGATTGTTTTGGACCTTTGGCCTTCCATACATTTGCTTACATTTTAAATCAGAACAGGAGGGCACTTCTGATGTGAATGTTTAGACTACTAATTTTCACTACAATTACACAACTCCCTGGAGGACCAGAGAGCTTGAAACCTCTAGCTTTTCATCACAAAAAAACTTTCCATTCCAAAGTTATGCGCAAAAGTCTGTGAATTATATATTTTATAGACCCTTTCGCTGCTTACATCATCAGTGAAATCAGCTGGTAATTGTAAATCATTTCTTTGTTGCATGTTCGGGCTCATTTATGCTCTGACCTCCATTTGACCCCAGTTTTGCTGCACATTCATGTACGGTACATGACAAATGACATGAACTCTATTTCTGGTGACGTCTTAACAACCAAACGAGAACTACTTTTTCCCCTGAGCTTCCCGAAGAATACGACACCAAAATCCTGTCTCTGCGTCTTCCTTCCCCCTGTTTGAAGAAGGACAATATATTCAGAAGTGGGAATCTTCTAAGCCTCTCCACTGGTGACCTGAATCCACACTTGTTTACGTTAGCAGCGCTGCGATTGACCAATATGCAAAGAAGTTGTTGCGAGTCCTTGTTAGGGACAGTATTTGTACAGGAGATGCATTTCTATGTGTTTACTTTCTCGTTTACTATAGCGCAGCCTATGAATAATTCAGTTTGTTTCAATCAATTGTAAGCAGCCCATTTTAGATGGACCTGCTGGAGGGGATTAGGGATTTCTCTTATGTTTGAGGTCGGGGTCAAGGCCAGCCACATGCATTATGTCTATGAGCTCTGTCTGGAAAAACAGCTCTGGTTTTGTGGTCAGATTACAGTAGAGATACAGTGTGAGGATTACACTGAATATTTAGTCGATGTCTAGTTCCAGCGGCTGAAATATAAGTGTAGTAAACTGTGTAGTAAAAGGCCATTTGACAAAAAAAAATCACTAAAACATATTATACTTAAGATTTGACTCATTTTTATCACTTAGTTTTCCCTGGTTTGACATTGTTGTGATGTCTATTTCCTCACTTCCTGATTGGACATGGGCACAGGAAGTGACATATGTAGAGGTAAACGATCCCCCAAGACCACCAGGGTCCCCCAATAGTGCATACATAAGTCTCCTCAAAATAACTAGTACACTGCAAAAAAGAAATCTATGAATAAGATTTAAGCAACTAATTTCAAGAATTCTTCCAGTGGGGTAAATTTTTATTTTAGTAGTAGCTGTTGTGTGTAATTTTGGGTGCAATTAGATATTTGTTAAGTATATAAAAACTTACCCCATAGGCAGAATTCTTGAAATTATTTACTAAAATTAACAGCACATTAAGAGCATTTGACCCATTTCTAGATTTCCTTTTTGCAGCGTAGTCTATATTCTTTTACAAACATAGTCAGGATGAAACGTGGGGCAGTTGACTCATTTAAGGAGATATATAAACTGTATCTATCCAAAATGCAAAATGAAATTGAAGTTACAAGGGCCCCCCATGACATAACTCTGATTAGGGCCCCGTAAACGCTTGGGCCGGCCCTGCTCATTATACCAATGAGAAATTTGTGATTTTTTTTTTGTTTTATTTTATGCAAAAAAAGCAGAAAGCTCAAGAGGAGTACGGCAAGTTTGTGATAGAGCAGAGAGAGAGAGAGAGAAGCAAGCCGTGAAGCAGCTGAGGGAGGGGGAGCGGAACCCTGGAGGGCCTAAAGAAGAACTGGGACGGGCTCCACCACCAGTACCGGGGCCTCGCTGTCATCCAAACGGGCCCATGAGGAACATCTAGAGAGGGAGAGGAGATCGAGAGGTTCAAAATCATCTTCTGTGCCGATAGCCAGCGGCTCAGAGACGCAGCAGCACGTGACCTGAGAGAATAAGCTAACTGTAGCAGAGAAGAAAATAAACACATAAAAATGAGTGAGACAGAATCCTATAGATTTTTTCCTCTATCTACTGTACTTCATGTGGACGGACTGAGGGAGCTCTTTATTCCCAGATTTTGATGATGTGGCCAGTCTTTTTATCATTGATTACCTTTGGACAGAGCTCACCATTTGAATTCAGGGTCTCAAAAGCTAAACTTTGGTGTGTTCATTCCAGCCATTTCTCTTGCAGATATATTACTCCGAGAACAACACCTCACAGTAAACGTGTGAAAGCAGCAGTGTTTAACCTTTAAGCTCACATAGCGATAAATGAACAAATCGGGAGTCGGGAAGCCTGTTTTTACTCTAGTTCCACAGTTGGTTTCCCCAGTTGTGTGACAGATATTATCCAACTTATGATAGTTTTAAAAGGATTTTTCATATGATCTGGAGACAAAAAATATAATAATAGTTAATTGTTTTGTAGTGACAAGTCTTTTCACTTCCACTTTCACCCAAACTGATTATTTTGATACAAGCTACAAAATTTACAATGCAGACAGACCAAAAAAGGTTAATTCATGATATTTATTATGAAATGTAACAAATTTAATCACGTTAATAGCTAACACTTGTCAGTTTTTCCTGGTAGAAATCCAATGGATCCATGCAGTCTTCGTCAGCACACTACGCCCTATCAGAGCTCCAGTTTTAAAAATCAAACCATCAGTAGTCGTCTCATGATCGGGAGGTCGGGGTTCGAATGGAAAGACGCTTCACACTCCTTGCGTCCAGTGTCTGCGTACAGGACTGTATGAAAGAGAGAGCGCATAAGTTGGATCCACACCCTTGGAGCCACCTCCCATCCTGGTCTTAACAACCCTTAAAGTGTCTTGGGACAAGTTTTTTGAAGACTTAAGTCGAAATGCGTCAGCTTTGACCACGTAAATACAGGACTCTTGCAAATACAGTGTGCCTCGGACCTCTTGCCTCCCTGCCTCACACTCTCATGGTATGGTTTCAGCAAGTTTTTTTTTCTATTTTTTGAGTATTTGTTGGCCTTGTCTTTGAGAGCACCTGCACTCCTTCCACAGTTTTTGAGCCTCTGTAGCACTCACCCCAGCCTATTTTTCTACTGATAAGTTGAGACCATTTACCATCTGGTGATCTGGAGAAACACGTTCAATGTGTTAACTTGGGGGCAAAATGCTGCCAAATACACAGCTTTGTGCTAAAATAATGCTTTTCATTTCACTTTACAGTAGCCATCATGTTGCGTTTGGTCCTGGCACACAATATGGTCTCATTAAACAAACTGGAAAGGCTTGTTTTCCAGGTTAGCAGCAGAAATTAGTTTTGAGCCAATTAGCACCTACACGGACGATCCACAATGGCTTCCAACGCGGTACAATAACAGTCAGATAGGACCAATTGTGGAAGCAGCTGGAAGGATGGCCTTAACAACAGCACAGTGCAGACCTATCACAGGTAATGCTGGAGGAGAGACTGGAGCTGCAGCTGTAAAATGGAAATAACAGACAAATAGGCCACAGGAGTGAGAGGGGAAAGTTTATAGGCCCCACATAAGAGGCTCCGTGCTTCATGTGCTGTTGAGGGGGATTCAGAGGGTGGGTTTTATTTGAATCAGCTTTAGGACGATAGAAAAACATTTAAGATACCCAGTGGTGGAAAGTAACAAGGAAAAGTACACGTAAAAAATTACAAATTTGAGGTACTTTTACTTAACTTAAGGTGCATTGCGGAGCTTTTAATGTGAAAAACAAACAAACTTGATATTAGCGTGTACTTGACCTTGTAGGGGCCCAGTGGCTGTATGGGTGGTTATGACGCCTTTAATTTACATCACAGCGGCCTCGCACTCCAGGATTAAATGTTTTTAGGGTGACTAATAGGTTTTTACCGCATTGTCATGGAGATGGATCCAAAAGCAGAGAAACCCACCAAAAACCCATGCTTTTACCCATACAGCCTAAAAGATAGAAAGCTAAAAGATCAGATACATACTAATAGCAAAGGGTTTTTCTTCTGTTTGACCTGGTTTAGTCCTAGTTTAGTCCTGGTTTAGACCTGCTTTAGATCTGCTTTAGACCTGGTTTAGACCTGGTTTAATCCTTGTTTAAATTTGGTTTAGACCTAGTTTAGTCCTGGTTTAGATCTGATTTAGATATGCTTTAGACCTGGTTTAATCCTTCTTTAGACTTGGTTTAGTCCTGGTTTAGACCTGCTTTAGGCCTGCTTTAATCCTTGTTTAGACTTAGTTTAGTCCTGGTTTAGACCTGGTTTCGTCCTGGTTTTGTACTGGTTTCATCCT
>OMNZ01031130.1:0-10228 GCA_900303255.1 Lesueurigobius sanzi
CTAGAGCCGCACAGGGGAATATTAAACTGCTTTTAACTTTTAACGTATATTATAATCCATTATTTTGTCGGACTCAAACTAATTTATAATCAATGTCACGCAAATTATATGACTTTTCTTGCAAAGGTCTTCTATAAAATGGGTTGGTGATTACATCCTGAATCAAATTAAAGTATTCTTCACCTTACGACAGTTCTACATAAAAAATAACCATAACTTAGACCAGAGCTGGGAGATGTGACTCTTGTTAGCGCTCATCAGGTTGACAGAAGTTACAGCCAATCAGAGACTGTGACGTGGGCAACAGCCCTCTAGAGGGCCCTCTCGTCGCTAGACCTCGCGTGTCAGCTTGGCTGGGAGGGCACGCCTACAGCATCCCTCGCTGTCATATACGGAGAAAAGCCTTCGGAGTAGACTATGAGGGCGAAGGAAGAAGTCTCCGACCCTCGTCAACACGGAGCGTAAAAAATCGCTTTGGACGACAATATAACGTTATAAAATACAAATAATATATATAATAAGCCATAACAATAATATAATTTTATTATATATTTTTAAAACCTTTTTTTCCTCAAAATAGTTAGGCCATCAGAGAAGGCCTTGCTGGCCTTGACTGCACGCCACTGCAAACTTATCACCTGGTAAGGTTGTATTCTTTCAGACCTATCTTCGTCTACCTCTGTGAGACCAATCAATAGCGTCTGTTAGTGATACTGCTGCGTTACAGACAGAGAACACAAGCCTCACACTCCCAGCGTCTTCCGTCTTCATTAGACCTCCCCTCCCGGCTCGGAGCGGCTCAGAGCAGCTCGGAAACTCCCAAAGAAAAACTCAAAGTGGATTATCTGACCACATAACGACCCACCTGCAACGGATATATGACCGTTCTGGGAAAATGCAGGACTTTACAGTTTCCCCACCTGAGAGCATGGATTGATCTACTGTTCTTTTATTGTAGTCTCAGGATACTTATCGGTTGCTATATAACAAATGACACACACTACAACGCAATTTGCACTGGGAGGGTTTACTGTTGTCTTTTGTGCCAGAATATGTTCATTTTTGTGCTGCTGTAGTGAAGCTATGTGGGATGACTTTGCTGCCAGTAGTTTGTGGTGAAGGGATAAAGCTTTGCCAGAGATGGAGAGCTAAAGGAAGCATTTTCCTGGATACGAATGATCACTTGAACAAGATTACTCCAGATTAATCAAACAAGCACAACAGGCTCGAAACACAACTCCAGCTGTGTTTGAGGGAACAACATTGGAACATGCTAAAAAAAAAATCTTTAAAGTCAATTTTGCGTAATACGTCGCACTTAAATAAGAATAACAGAGCTAAGTTAAACCTTGCAATACAATATTCAATATTGAATGAATTCCCCCACTCACGTGAATACACCTTGTAACAAGCCGATCTCCTATGCTCGGCTCGACTAACTTACATTTTTGGAAATAAATAATTCCCTGAAAAGTCTGTCCTTTTCCCGAACGATGCAGTAGGGATGCACTGATCTCAGAGCCCATACTGGGAAAAATACAATATCAGTTATCGATTCCAAATATCCGATACTTTTACTAACTTAATCTAAATGAATATGGACATGATGTATGCCATTTGAAAGCTCTTAACCTGTAGAATTCAGTCATTGAATTTGTTCTACACTCCACAATACTACTACTATTAGTACTAATATTTACAAATTTGATTCTTATTTGGCTCAGGACTTCGCATTACAGATTGCAATCACGGAAGAAAACAACAATAGTGATCCAGGGGCGTGCTGGGACATTATTTCGGCCCGGGAGTTTTATCACTTTGACTGGCCCTTTCACCATCGGAGCTGTGGTGAAATGGTTAGGGTGCTTACCTTATAAGTTGGAGGTAGTGGGATCGATTCTCTGCTATGTCTTTCTTTTTTTTTTTTTTTTTAAATGTGTGTGTGGGCCACACACACATGATCTGGGCCTGATGCCTCTCCACAGCAGAGCCAGGAATATACTAATTAAATGTAGCCTCTTAGTTATACACTTTTGTTTTACACATCGCTCATGTTTTTTCACATCCTCCTGCTCGCCCCGCTGCTCACTGACTAGTATGACACGCTGCATCTCCTGTGCGCACCCTGCACCCTGGACCATACCAATTTGCGCTAAACCGGAGGGGTGTTTTCCTTCTCATGTATCTCAAACGCATGGTGCTAAAGTTATTTCTGTCTCTTATTTGATAGATTTACATGATAGTGATATTATTCATGTCTGAAACAGCCCCAGGCTCCTGCTGCAGCCCAGTTACAGCCTATAGGCCTCTGACAGCACAACTGAGAGAGTGCAATATCAAATAAAATTTTCTCTGGCGGCCCAAAAGTGAGGTGGCCCACCGGGAAACTCTCCCGATTACCCAGCACGCCACTGCAGCGATCGCTCGTATTGGTCCGAATTTCCCCCCAACACTTAGCTTGGACACCCCAGCTCTAACCACTAAGCCATAATGTTTACTGAATGGCATCTTTTAGCCAGTGTTTTCCAAGCCACTCGCTTTGGAAATGGCACTGGCCAGTATCGGACTGACTTCTCACAATGATCTTACGACATCAAAAGTTTCACGCTCCTGGAATGTTATATCATCAAACTCTGCGAACAGAAGACTCATGAACATTTTACATTTCTACTATTTTCATTTGATGAGATTTCCCAGCATGCCTTACATAACTTTCATCCACTGTCAGTTGTTATGTGTGTCTAACCGAAGCCTGCGTCGAGATGAAAGTCTGCGAGGAAAAGCCAACAAACAACAGCGGAGTGAATTATTTAAGCTGTGGCGTCTTCACACTGTCGGTCCTGAATAAGAAATCATCAGAGGGACATTAAGCGCGGCACGGGCAGAGGAGATGAGATGATTTGTCTGGGGTTATGTTTACATGTCTCTCTGCTCTCAGGAAATGTCAGGTCGCTGTTAAAGAAAGCGCTCATTTGTCATTCATAACAGGAATGTCTTCTGCCATGTCGGGGCAAAAGTAAAATATCATCTCATACAGAGGAGGAAACAAAGTGAAAGCTACATTTAAGTCACAGCCGCAATTTGATAAGGATAATGCAGCAAAATTATCCGCTATTATAATTCGGAAGGTAAGGACAGGACAGGTCTGCAATTATATTTATGTTGAGATGTTTTGTTCCTGTTGTTTTTGTACAACAGATCAAATGCTCACTTTAGCTTGACGTTTAATGCTGATGCTCCTGTCTAAATAAAGTCAGATTTTCTGGAGATTCCCCAATAATTCCCCCGAACTTAGGCTACAACTGGGCGGTAACCACAACCATGTGCTCCGCTGTGTCTGTGAGCTGCTTCTGTCTGAAGACCAGAACTGTCCACATTGTAAAAATGCTTTTGATACAGATATGAAGGTAAAGACGACCTACACTTTTTATCTAAATGATCATTAAACACTGACACTGAATACAAATAGGGCCTATTATATTAATTACATTATAATTATTTGTAGTATGGCTTGCTCAAAGGGGAGGTGGATCGCGAGAGATCACCAATGAAAAAAAAACTTTTCACACCAGGTACCATTTCATAAACTAGGCCTAGATCAAATCGTTAGAGGATTTTTAGTCTTTCTGAGTCTGAGGGGGCGTGGCTCAATAAAAACTTTCTCTCATAGCATGATCTGTGGTGGGACTCCTCATGCGTGTGTACAGTATGTGTGTCCTCATTGATTGATTGATTGAGTGATGCTCTAAATGTAATTTCGTTGCCATTTGTGACAATGACAAATAAATCTAAATCTAAATCTAAATCTAAATCTAAATCTCTGTCTTTAAAGGGTAACTAAATGGGCGTGCAACAGCCTTACTCCACCCACAAACACAATCCAAACACGGCTGAGATATGGGCGTGCTGGGAGGCTTTGGGGTGAGGTGCAGGGGGGTGAGTGTGGGCAGGTGTAGTGTATTATGTATAATGAGGAGGACTGCACGTGTTTAGTTTTGCAAGGCATTCTGGGAGACGTATTTCCTAAAACTACAGCTACACATTACAGCCATGGATTACAGCACACTCAGTAAAAAAAAAAATAGTTCAGAATCAGAATCAGAATAGAGTTTATTGCCATTGTCAATGAAGGTTTCACAGACTAGGAATTTACTTTGGTGTACTCGTGCAACATGAAACATAAATATAGATATAAAATAAGATAAATAATAAACTATGGAGGAAAAAAAATAAAATAGTAATAATTAAATAAAGGCTATAACTTTAATTTAGAGGCAATATCTCATCCTGCTAACTTAATAGGAGCTGTGCTCTGATATAAATGTACAATCTGAGTGTAAACAAACGGATTTGGCTTTGAATTATGAACGTGATGTGCAACTTTGCCGCCCCCTAGTGTGCAATCTGTAGATTTCTTCAAAGTCCTCCTCGTGTGCGCGTCAGTCTTTGTGCGACACTGACATTCCATTGGTGCAGACTGCTGACGTACGCATGAATGCTGACGTAGGCATGAACGCTGCCTTGTCATACATGCCGGTGAGAGCCAATTCCAATGGGAATTACGACGACACATGCGTTGTCGTTGTTCAAACTGAAGAGGGAGCAACACTGACGTTTTTTAGCAGTAAAATAAGATTTCTACTAATATGCACTGCCATGTCAAAATAGTGACAAGGACCTGTAGCCAACTCTATGAGACACCAACTTTAACCGATTCTCAGCTAAAAAAAAAGTTGATTTGGGGTTTAGTGCCTCTTTAAGTGTGTGTGGTCTGTGCACAAATTTTTAGTCTCAAAATATTTAAAATCCTGTAGTGTGGCCACCTTAAATCAGATCTAAACATAGACTAAATTGGACAAAATTGTCTCTAAACTGGGTGTAAACCAGAAAGACTCCTAACTTAAATACACTACTAAAGCATAGACTGACACCACAGTTTTATAACAACTGCCTGAGAGCATTGGGGGCCACTGGAGTGTAGCACCATCTCCAGATCTTGACCAAGATTAACTACTGGAGATTTGGGCCCATTGTGCATGTTTTGGGTTGATGGGGGTAAACCAGAGCACCCAGATGAAAGCTACAGACATGGGGAAAAAAGCAAACTCCTCTACCCATGTTTAACTGCATTTTGACTGGCGCAACCGTGTCAGATCAGGGTCAAACTGTGCGCATTTTGGGACCATCCTCCGCCTCAGGCCAAAGCGAGCTGCTCTGATACTAACATGACATGAACAGACTGCTGGTCTGACAAAGGAGAGAGAAGACAGCCCTCACGCAAACAGGCATGCCATGTGTGATGGCATCGTTTAGCAGCTTCTTTCCTCTTGTTTTTGTCTTGGCTGCACAATTTTGACATAAAACCTAATTGCGATTTTTCGGACAGAAATTGCAATTGTGATTCAATGCAATTTTAATATTATTTATTTATGTTGTATATTTTTCATTTCCATTCATTTTCACTGGTGTTTTTGTCAGGTTTAGCCCAATTTAGGACAAAACACTTTTCAGTCCTGATTTTAGTGCTTGTGGTTATTGGAAGGTCAAATATTCTATACAGATAATTTTAAAAAGTCAAAATGCTAACATTTCAAACAACTTAACTAGCTGTACTTGCTGTGGATGTATTACTGCAGTCATTGTGACTTCCTACTTGGGATTAACCTTACCGCCCAACAGTGAGATGGCAGTCGCAGTAGCATGGCACACACAGGTCCTGTGTTAGTAACTTTAATATGAAACAGAGCTGTTCGGAGTGGCCTGGTCCCAGCTCCACATCAGGCCCAAGGAATGGAGAGACTGCTGCATTTCCTCAGGACAAAAGCAGCACTGATGAGCGCTGAGGAATGGCCTGGCTTTACAAAGCTTCCAACTGCATCACTTTTATTACATAACGATTGATGGATTGATGTGCCCATGTCATGCCAGTGTCTTCAGTGGAATCACTCTGGAATGTGTAAAATGGGTGGGACGTCTAAAAAGTGCCAGTTTGACCAGAGACACATGGGACTGCAGTTCAGAGCCGATGAATACAACAAGTCAAACAAAGAGACAGCAGTTTTTTAGTTAAAATTGTATATATTGCTCATCTCTAGCTATAAGATACATAGTTTTAACAGTCAGAACCAGTAGTTTTGCTAGGGATGATTTTTTTTACGGACATCCTTCATTAATTAATCCCTCATTATATACAGTACCTATTATTATGTACGTATGTAAGAAAACACAGATTGCAGGGTAAATGGATGCAAATCTAAATATAATTTGTGAGCAGAATCATGGAACATGAATTTGAAAACTACATTGTGTTAAAACTTGTGCGTAAAACTCTCAAAAGATGACGATGGCTTGATTTTCAATCCTTCAAACTGAAGGACAGCCTTCAAAATGTTCTGTCAGAATTCAACATATTCTGTCATTGGCAGAATTTTCTGGTCGGAACACGGCAGCTCTTTTCCTTTCTTTCTTGTATTGTTTTTTTAGTTAAAGTTAGTCTATCGAAAGTGTTTAAGGTTAGTGGGGGGGCGTAACTTAGCAGGAGGCGTAAGTTAGCAGCGCCGCAGCCAAATACACTAGGAAAGTTTGGAGTCTGTAGGAGCTACTAAAGCTCTAAAGCTCTAAAACTAAACTACTAGTTGTCGCCACAATGTGAGAAAACAATCATTGAAGTTACAATTTCCCATAATTCTATGGAGAAATGTTGAATCAGTGCAATAATCACACATTATTGTATTGAAAAGATTAGGTTTGTCTCTAGGTGAAATGACATATGTTAAGAGAGCAAACAGGCACAAAACCTGAAAATTGAAGATAGTTTTGCCTGCAGTGTCTCCCCTTAAACCCATTTGAGCCACAAATGTAGGTTAAGTGCCACATAGCAGTCGTATAAAGTCACATGCTTGACTTGGGAAACACAATAGTGGAGTGTAATGTTGTTATTTTTAGTGATCTGCCCACTAGCTGATTAGATTACACTAGTCAGAGCTTTGGGCCAAGAAATCCCCCTCTGTGCTGTGTCAAACTCACACAAACACCACTGTTTGACCTAGAACCGTTTTAGAACTAATAATTGAGTAAGTTCTACCTGGCGACTGAGGCAGATAAGCACCAATCAGCTTGGAGCGTTTCTTCTCGTAGCCCTTCTGTGTGATGTCCCCTGGAAAACACAAAAACAAAGGATTTTATTAATACTTAAGCCTGAATTTAGAATGTGATTCAGAGGAGTTTTTCAGTGGTTTGTGAGCTGCTGTTGACAATTATTACTAATAAATACTTTTTGATAGTGCTTGAATCAACAAAACTGAACGGAAATCCTGCATTTTGATCATTTATATTCATCATTTTTATTAAAAAGGGGATTTTTGTTTTGTTTTTATTACGGTCACTGACTTAGAGAGTAGTAAATATACAACCTACAGTATTTAGGGTTTGTATCATTAATGTGTAGCGCTAGCAGCATTATTGCCTTTTTTGTTAGCAGTGTTTACTATTTTTTGGCTACCTTTCTCTATTCCACCATTTGGACACCTTTTGAAGTCGTAAAAGTCTATTTTTATGGGTAGAAAAATACATGCACTATCATGAAACATGTAGCATAGCACAGCGGTTTATTCACAAAGTGGCTCCCACAGCCACTTTTGATGTGAATATTTACACAGCTCCTATGGGGTAGGAGGGCCAGGGAGGCTGGTTTGAAAACTTGAAATCTTCCAACACAAAATCAACCCATAAGTCTCTATAGCAGCCCCAACTGGCAGACCTAGGTCCAAATCCGGACCTCCAGAGGCTTTAGTGTGGACCCCAAAGCATTTTCATTCTGAATATGCTTTATATTATCTAAGGCTGAATAAACAATTAAATAAACAATATAATTACCACAGTGAAATAATATAGTAAAATGACTGATTCATTGATCAGCTCTGCTTTGTAAATAGACAACCTGTGAAGTTTGACATGGTTAAGACCAATGACTGCATATGTCCGGAACCCAAACATATGCTGGAGGTTCCAAAGGTAAAGTTTGTGGACCTCAAGCGGATTTAGTTGGGGACCTCTGCTCTATTAGCCTGGCTAGCACCAGACTAAATATCACAAGTGAATATTTAGTCTGGGAATCACCCATTCATTTTCTGGTAGGAGAGGTGTGGTTTATGATTGTTCATAGCCGTTTATTGGGTGCTACGAATGTCTATCATATGCATCTGCACGTAGCCCAGAGCTAATCGTATCAATTGTACCCGATGACGTACGAGCCTCAGCTAATCCAGTCTGTCCAATAGTACGCATTATCGTCTAGCCGTTCCTCCCTGTTCTGTGATTGGTCCCCAAATCCCTGCGAAAATATCGGCCTTGGTTTCCAGGCTTTGTGCAGTTCGAAATGATTTGAGCACGAGCAGCATGGGTATTCCCAGGCTACTGCTCTATAGCATTCCATCCCAAAGTTATGTCCAAAGGTTGGCAATGTTCTTAAGCAGATTCGCCTCTGCCCAGGGCCAGCCCTGTCTTGATAATAACAAAACACCTACTGACCCCAAAGCTTCTCTTAGGCTCAATGTCACAAAAATCTACTATGCTACTGTATTACTGAACATAAGGGCACAGACAGTTGTGGCCAAAAGTTGACATACCCTTTTAATCTTTTGGCCATTTTTCATAGAATATTAATGATATAATAATAAATCTTTTTTCTACTCAGTGGTTGTGCAAAGCCATTTATTGTCAAAGTTTACTCTTTTGAAATCATAATGAAACAGAAACTACTCAAATGTCCCTGATCTAACGTTTACATGACCTTCAACAACTGCCAGCCCACACCTGTGAGCCCACACCTATCCCACTCAATTGCCGCTATAAGCCTGCACCGTCACTCTAAAGTTGCGTGTTCTGGCCGAGGCAGCAGTCATTCACGAGCTTAACATGGAGACTGCAGTTATGCGGACGGCCAGAGGTGGCAGTTACGAGTATGAAAATGGACAACCTCCGTTGAGTTCCTTTAAACAAACAGTTTTTGTTGGTTTTGTTTTTTACAATAAACGGCTTCACGCAACCACTAACCATGAGTGATATAAAGGCTTTTGTGCGATCATTCATATTCTATGAAATGCATAAGTTTATATCCCCTGACAAACTTATGAGCACAACTGTATGCTATTTTAATTCATCACACAAAAGCTGCTGTGTCACCTTTAGCTTCATGTTGTGAGCAGAGTTTTATAATTCAATATTCAGCGAAATTCAATTAATGAGAAACAGGACATTATTTACCTCCTGAGCTCAGGGACAGACCAGTGGATTCTGTAGATTCATATTTATTAAACTCAACACGGAGCGGCCGCTGTGCTAAGGGAAACCAACTCACGCAAAGAAGATGACTCACTCTTACTAAACACAAAGGTACAAAGATTTATGAAGCAATTTAAACTAAAGCAGAGTAGTTACAGTATTTCTCCAAATGTAATAAAATACAGGTCCTTCTCAAAAAATTAGCATATTGTGATAAAGTTCATTCTTTTCCATAATGTAATGATAAAAATTAAACTTTCATATATTTTAGATTCATTGCACACCAACTGAAATATTTCAGGTCTTTTATTGTTTTAATACTGATGATTTTGGCATATAGCTCATGAAAACCCAAAATTCCTATCTCAAAAAATTAGCATATCATGGAAAGGTTCTCTAAACGAGCTATAAACCTAATCATCTGAATCAACTAATTAACTCGAAACACCTGCAAAAGATTCCTGAGGCTTTTAAAACCTCCCAGCCTGGTTCATTACTCAAAACCGCAATCATGGGTAAGACTGCCGACCTGACTGCTGTCCAGAAGGCCATCATTGACACCCTCAAGCAAGAGGGTAAGACACAGAAAGACATTTCTGAACCAATAGGCTGTTCCCAGATGCTGTATGAAGGCACCTCAGTGGGAAGTCTGTGGGAAGGAAAAAGTGTGGCAGAAAACACTGCACAACGAGAAGAGGTGACCGGACCCTGAGTAAGATTGTGGAGAAGGACCGGTTCCAGACCTTGGGGGACCTGACGAAGCAGTGGACTGAGTCTGGAGTAGAAACAGCCAGAGCCACCGTGCACAGGCGTTTGCAGGAAATGGGCAGGTGCCGCATTCCCCAGGTCAAGCCACTTTTGAACCAGAAACAGCGGCAGAAGCGCCTGACCTGGGCTACAGAGAAGCAGCACTGGACTGTTGATCAGTGGTCCAAAGTACTTTTTT
>OMNZ01031148.1:0-13683 GCA_900303255.1 Lesueurigobius sanzi
CTTTTCTTATGTCGTCCTTCCACTGAAACTAAACCTGAGCCACACAAACTTTTTTTTGGTTCATTCCCATTTTATTTTCTTCAGTCTCTTACATTGACAATAATGGGAATCTCAGCTCACAGGAACACCTCCCACTCATTTTAACAGACTCAAGTTGTTGACAACAGCGCCATCTGCAGTCTGACTTCTTCAGAACTGTGTCTCAGGTGTGACAAAGTTGATACGCCCCCTCGTCCCGGTTGACAGTCTGGGAGCGCGCAGCTGGAGCTCGATGGCTTCCCTGATCCAACGATGGTACTTGTTGCTCTCTGTGCCGACGACATGGGCATGAGGTGGTTCTGTCTTCTCACATATGAGGGAGGCAGCAGAAGCAGCTGGAACTGTCTGGCTATGAGAAGAAGAACTAGCAGAGTCAGGTTGTTTCTATCCTTTTTCCTAAGGTAAATATTGAAAGAAGTGTTCCCTGGGAAAGGCTTGCGACCCACTGGAAAGGAGTTTAGAACCACTGCTCAAAGTGTGTAATTATTATTTCACTGTAGATTTCTCTGTGAATCAGTGAGTGGGTGTTAATAATAAATGAATAATCAGTTGTCAACAATGTCTCAAATGCAGTACCAAATCCGACTCTCGCATAGGGCTGGGTACCATTCATGTTTACTAGTACTTTAACGATACTTGGTTTACGATACCGATACCTGAACGATACCTTTTTCGATACCTATACTAAATTCTTGGTCATCTACACAAAAAAGTTTAATTTATTTATTGTTTATTTGGTTGGGACAGTGCATGTTAATGAACGACCCAAATTCATCTTATTTATCTAAATTTGAGCTGTTTTGAGTTCAGATTTAGTGGCTCATTTGACCTAATTCTAACCACTTGTTTTGACTTGTTTCAATATATTTCTACTTAATCCCTTTTTTATTTAAATCTTACCAATGGGGTAAGAAAATTGGTCTTTTGGCAGTTTTATTTTCCTAATTCAAGTGAGATTACCTTAGAATCAGTAAAAACTGTCATGAAATAAACCAAATAATCTAGATGACAGTAGTAAATATGTCCAATCTAGTCAAAACTCCTCTAAACAAGACTAATATTCTCAAATCGAGTCATTTATTCTCGTGCCTGATTTTCTGTTTTGTCGTAGAACCATAAAACAGAATAATAATGATAATTTATTCTATAAAATACTGTTTCTTTTAGTGTTTTTATAATTTATTTGAGCTGAAACACCACAGCTCTTTCTTTAGTGCAGTCTCAAGACCCACCAGGAAGAGACATTTTCTTTCTAAAGATATAAATGTTTTCGGTACCAATTTATTTTTCGATACCGGTACCTTCATTATTTTTTCGATACCAGACTGGTATCGTTTAACGGTACACAGCCCTACTCGCACATGTACGGATTGTCAGTGTCCTTGGGCAAGACACTTCACCCACCTTGACTATGTGTATGCCTATATAAAAAGTCTTTTACAATGACACCAAGGCGGTGATTAATAATGAATCAACAATTGTTTGATTAACCTATAAATAGAATTGAGTTGAATGCACATCTCTAGTGACTCATTTAGAATCTCATTTGGAAGTAAAGGTCATGCGTTCATTGGTAATTATTGGCCACACTTTGCAGATGAAAATTCAATTATGTCTGTAAGTGCATCTTGGCTGAAAATCTATCAATCTGTCAATTTTCCAGGAAATTGTGGTCACTGACTGAATACAATGATTTCCTCCAATATACCCCAAAGGACAATCAGTCATTCTCATGACTGAGCTTCAGAAAGCGTACCAATAAGAGCGATAGTGATCGAGATAATACGACTAGCTTCAAATGCTATAAACCTGATTTATATTTTGCTTTTAGTAGAGAAACAAAATGTGTAATGTCCTCCAGTATTTGTAAACTCAGATATTTCAGTATATCAGTGAAGAATTGGGATGTTCGCCACTACTAACAATTACATGTTCTGGCTTCTTGTTTCGTTGTTTGTGAACAGAAAAACGATGTGAGGTTTCACCTTACTTATTGCTCAAATGTGTACTTTTCACTGGGGAGGATGCAGAGCTTAAACTTGAAGCATTTATCCATACAGTGGTGTGCCCATGATAAAACATGACGATTCACCCACAGTGTCCACTTCAGTCAATAAATAAATAAAAAATGAATCATCAAATAACAGTGCACCGTTACTGGCTGGAAGTTGGTTTTTGAAGTTGTGCTGTTAACATAGTGCGGCTGCTATAGTATGTAGCATTTCATGACAGTCAGAGACTCTTACCTCATATTTTACTTATTACTATGCCAGCAGTGGGTCCTTTCCTATTCCAAACAACTCCTTAGCTCAGAGCAGCAGGGTGTTGGCTGGCATTCACTTTGTGGTGGACAGATCTAAAGTGAGGTAGATTGAAGTCGCTCTAATAACATTTCCAAGTGGCTGAAGTGTTTCGTCATGTCCTAGGTCACCTGTTGCTCTCTCCAATATATAACTCAAGGAAAGGTGGCTGGAGAAACTTGCCTGTTGTCAAATGTAACTCAATTTTCTCATTTTACATAAGCAAAAAACAGATATCTCCATTTTGAATTTGTTGCTACAGTAAATAGTTTTAGATTTTGTATTAATGTGCTCTAAAAGGGACACCAGGAAAAGTAAAGTTGAATGAATTTCATTAATAAAAACAAATTACTTAATTAAAAACACTTCTACACAAAGAAAAAATTGCAAGCTTACACTGATTTTTGTCAATGGCACTTATATCAACCAAGGTAACAATTCGTAGCTTTTCTTATGCGCCGGGCAGGCGGAGTATAACCATAACAAGAGTGGATTTGGGAAAAGGAGTTTATTTCCTTATCTTCTGAGCGTTTGGAACAATATCGGAGAAGAAAACATTCAGAAGAGTGCGGAGGAGACGGCGATGAGGCGGCTGAAAACACAAGAACAACAGCTTTTTACTTTGTGTATCTAATAACAGCCATTTAGTGAGATCTTAGCCATAAACAGCACATTTTGTCTGCGAAATAAGACACAGCAGATTTTTCTTTGTTTTGTGGGAACACTGCCTTATTACAGCCATTAAGGCCTTGACAGAGAGCTAATAATTATAAAAATTATAAAAGTAGGTTTTTTCATCTCTGAAAAAACAAGTTGGATTTTTAAAAACACATTTATTGGTTTAGTAACAATTCTGTCACAGACTGTTTGCCTCAGCATGGTCTTGTTCAGAGTAAGCTGACAGTCCGATCATATTGAGTGTTGGGTTTTATGCTGAATGTCATGATTTGAAATTTTGGAATCATGATTATTTCGAGAATGAATATTGTGATTTTACAATTATTCATCCATCCATCTTCTTCCACGTATTTGTTGCTGGGTCTTGGCGGCAGCAGTCCGAGCTGCCTGGATTACATTGCACCAGTCCCTTATGGCTCCTCCTGCAGGTGAGGGCAGCCCCATGACGCTCTCTGGGCGACGTAACCGGCCTCGATGGTCTCATCATAAGGAGCTTGTGAACCGCTCTTGGCAGTGCTTAATTTGTAAATCCAGATTTTCAGGAACACTTGTGTACTGGGTGGATTTTATGGGGGAACAGCTCAAAATAATTGCATATTTAAAAGTTGTTGGAGTATTTTATTTCCCGGATCAAATAAAGCTCAAAATTCTGATTTCCCGGAATGCGTTCCCCCAAAAGCCGGATCAAATTAAGCACTGGCTCTTGGTCTGACCCATCACCGACTGTTTGCACCAACCATATAATGGCCCAGACAACAGAGGTCCTAGGTTCATGATTATTATTAGTATTCATGATTATCGGAATTAAAGCAGAATATACAGACAATTTCTCAAAACCTTTACAGTACTATATATATAATATAACAAAAAAGACATTATATGTACAATTTTATATTTATTTTGTTTTCATTTAAAACCTATTGAACATTCAGTTCATGTTAAAGAGAAATATTTGAAAAATAATTTTAAAATAATAAATAGGCTATTGAATATTACTTATTGTTATTATTACTGCATACTTAAGGCGAGACACTGCAGGTCAATAGAGAAATAATGTCACATTTAATTATATCAACTTTTTTCTGTATATTACTGGGATAATTATGAGGAAAAATATATTGGAAGTTTTCTGTCATTATACTGTATGTTTTCATGTAAACGTTTGGTATTTTATACATGAAAATGGCCATCGCTGCCTATATTTTTCTCAAATCTAAATAATGGATTGAGCCAGGATTACATTCAGGGTTTTATTTTGTTGATATATTAGTTGCAAAGACTTGTTCAGAGGGGATTTTGGATATTTCGTTTTTTAACAAATTAACTAGTTATTAGTGAATAAATCTGTAAAAATTCAAATTTCGCCTTGTTTCTGGGTTCACAACTCAATAATTCAGGCTACCAATTAAATATTGAAAAATCCCTCTGAACAAACTTTCCAAATACTGATAAGTCCCAGACTGGAAAGTTTGGAGTCTGTAGGAGCTATTTAGGTGGATGTGAGAAAAATGTATATTGAAAAAATGGGCATTGAATTTACAATTTCCCATATCGGCAAAGATGAAGTTAAAGTGGACTGCTGACAAATTCTTTGGATTAAGAATGAAACGCCCTACACTTCAACTAGTACAGATGAGGACTGAAGAATCTGCCTACGATGGCCAACTCCTGTACGACTGAGAACCAACTTACACAGACAAATTTCCCATATAATGAGAAACATGGAATCAGTGCAATGATTACACAGTACACCTTATTGTAAAGGTTAGGACATTTATTTGTTCCCAGGTGAAAATCTATATACTGTATAAAGAGAGCAAAGTGGCCCTAAAACTGAAAATTTAAAATAAAATAACGTTTTACCTGCAGTGTCTCCACGTGACAGCCACCCATTCTAGCTCATTTATACTCACTGCTGAAAATTACATACATTTCATCAAATTATACTGTATGCAGTTTTCAAAAGGAGCACAGCGCCCTCAACGATCTATTGTTAATATAAGAGCACCATGTGAGTGCAGCATAGCTCTGTTCATTGAAATGCCACCACCGACAGAAATGTATAATGTATATGACGTATGGAGATGAAAGACTTTGGTCTGTGGGCGACATGAGACACACCGCTGTAAGGATAATGAGAATATGACCCTTCTTCAAATCATTCCACGTAGTTTGTGTGAAGATGGCGAGTGTATCCTTACTAATGTTTTGAATTGAGACATTTTGTGAACTGTGAGACATTAATGCATTATCCAATAGATGTGAGAGAAAATGTATTTCATCTTTGAAAAACTTAATGTTTCTCATAATGCATGTACAACTAGCTGGTTTTGAACTGAGATACTCCTCTTCCTACATGTTCACGCTGTACTCTTCGAGCTCTCACTAAGTGCTTAGAGACAAAAGTGTACCCTGTAGTTATTGTGCAAGCGAGCGATCTTATTTTTGTCTTTGTACTGCTTGTAAGGATATGTCTTACCTCATAAGATAAGATAAGATAATACTTGATCTCACAGTGGAGAAATTCACTTGTTTAGGGGGTTACCTCATATTCAAGGGTGGAAAGATATATTCTATAACTACTGTATTTGAATATTGCGTGAACATGACCAATACAACTCACCAATACTTTTCATAAAATTTATAAACATTTTGTTTTTACATCTGAAAATATGTCAAACAACAAAGGTATTTAGCTGTGTTAGCAAAACAAATGTGTATATAAGTCATGGCTGCAGCCTGGCCTGCATGATGACATGATTGTCTATTTCTTTATGACGTGTAGTCTGGTACTCTTCATCTCCACGAGGTGATTGACAGGTGGATTAACAAACTAGAGGAATAAATGGTCTGTCCGACATGACGGCTTAACGCGTACAAACTTTAAAGAGGACCTAAACGGGCGTGCCAGAGCCTTACTCCACCCACACCAAAATGTTTAAATCTGCTGTGAAAGAGGCGTGCTCGCTAATCCAACTCCAACTTGCTACGGGGGAGGAGCCACAGTGATAGTGATACCACAGCGTTAGAGAGGATGATGAGGCGTGGCAGAGCTGATGACGTAGACTTCTACCGACAGCACAACTTCTACCTCCTCAGCTACGGCACAATTCAAATGGAATAGATACAGTTGATGAGTTAAACCTCTAGAGGGCGTTAGCACTAACATGTAAAAATATTAACTGGAACATGTACATAGATAATACTATTACACACCCATTTAGACAGCAATCAGCAGAAAAAAAAAGTTGGTTTGGTGTTTAATTGCTCTTTAAATATAACAAGAAATATCACACTTCATCTTCTGCCATATAGTCATGGACGAAAGTGTTGGCACCACTGAACTTTTTCCATTAAATTAAGTATTTCTACCAGAAAGTTACTGCAATTACACATCTCTTGGTATATATCTGTTAATTTACTTTGTGTGTATTAGAACAGTACAAAAAATCAGCAAAAAAGAGTTGAAGAAGTGATTTTGCAATATGTTTTTGTGATACCTAATACTGTATTTCAATAATGTTGATTTGGCATGTTTGTTTGTTTTGTTTATTTGGTTGGGACAGTGCATGAACATGAGAATGAGAAACACGCCACTCCAGATTGTAGACTTCCATCCGTTGTCCTAGGGCTCTTGATTATTTTTTCCCATATTGAATAATTTTGATTTGATTTTTGTCTAAATAAGAAAAAGTAAATAAATATGGCCTTAACTATAGTACCGGTGATTATACAGATTGCGGGGAACGGCCTGATCCTGTTGTAATACTACACCACTTCTAAACTGCGCTAACTGCCAACTTCCTACTAAAGAAGCAGAAATGGGCACTTCCCCTCCCACACAGCAGCTACTCAACAACACACAGCTCTCACATGACCAGGGACAAAACAAAAAACAGGCGCAGGGATCACACAAAAGTGAAAATGTAGAAATGAGTAGAAATCCTAAAGAAATGCTCATGTTGCTTAGTGCTCCGATTTTTTTCACCATCAGCATTTAGCTACTTACAAAGTTGTGTTGATTTTGCGGACATGTAACTGGAAACAACTGAACATTTACCGCCATCTACTGGTCTAGACTTGCAATTTCTAGTGAGCAGTGTGTTTTATTTTCTGCAGATGGATTGGCTAGATACCTTGACGATTAAAGCTCACCACACGATTATCGTAATTGACCTTTTTTAATATTGGAGAATCGATTAAAATTTGATTAATTGCACTCACAATCTCTCATTCATCCTGACCTATTGTACATGTTTTAGTGGTAGGGGAAACCAGAGGAAACCTATGCAGACATGGGGAGAACACGCCAACTCCGAACAGAAAGGGTTGGCCCGGGACCTTCTAGCTGTGAACCACTGCTACCGTGCCGCCCATCCATGGATAATTATTATAACATGAAGTCAATGTTTTATGTGCTTCCAGATTTACTTGTCAACTGTGAAAATTGTTTTGCCAAATACTAAAACAAATCCAAAAAGCGGTAGCTAGAGTACTATACTGTCAATGACTCCCATGTATGAAAACAACATGCCACTAATTTTATTGGCAATCACACATATCTGTTTTCCTAACAAAGACAGGCTATGCGGGGGAGAAAGAAAGTAGATGCAACCTGACAGTGAATATGTAATACGTGACAGCTTCTCCGCTAAGCCTCCAATCCACGACTTAGAGCACTGCCATTCCGACATTCAACAAACTTTCAACTTTTAATTCTCACTCTGGGGAGATATTGCTCTATGTTGTTAGCAGGAAGCACACAAACTGTTGGAATTCTCGATGCCGCTGCTTTTTTCATCTCTTGGCTTTGTAATGTGGAAAATGTGCTGTATATGAAAGCACAGTGCAGTGAGAACTTTAGAAGTGGCTTTGCTTTATAGGCTGACATTATAACTGTCTTACCTAGAGATTCGGAATGTGTGCAGTATATTGTAATGGATGGGGCGAAAAAACGGAAATGTGTGCTTCTAACACTGTTTCTGCCGAAGATTGAAATGTGACAGAGCCGCCCTGCCATGAAAACGCCTTTCAAATCTGCATAACATTAGTCTGCTTCGACAAAAGTGCTCTGTTATGGTAGCTTTTTCTAACCCTTTACTTCACAGCACAGTTATAGCATGATAATAGGATGAAAACAGCGTGTAAATCTAAACATGTACTATCATTTTGATGCATCGATCCGATGCTGGTATCAAATATCGGAGCCGTATACTGTGACCGATACCTTTTTTTTTTCTATCAGTAAAAAAATTAAAACTTTCACCAACTTATTCTTAGTAAAGAAGGATGTCAGGGGTGTCCAAAACATTTTTCATCAAGGGCTCCATATTGAAGTGTATACGGCATGGAGGGCCACAAATCGGTGGCCAGTGCAGTCAAACATTTAACTGGGTTAATTTAAGAGAGGTTTCGACGCCTTTCCTCACACCTGTATTTAGTCTGGAACCTTAATGCAAGCTCTCGTTTCAAAATAAAATGTTTTTGAGGTTTTAATTGTGCAGAATTGTTAAATTCCCAGCGTCTCTGGTGCCAATTCAACAATAAGCTTAAAAAATTGGTCTGAGGGCTGCATTTGGCCCCCGGGCCGCACTTTGGACACCCCTGCCATATGTTATTTGAAAGCTCTTGCCCTGTAGCACACAGTTACTGAGCTAATGCTAGCGTCAACTAATCAAGGCTGGCACAGAAACTATGACTGGGTCATGAAATAAGTTATGAAAGTAATGAAATAATATCGGCAACTGTTGAAAGATGTATTTTAGTTTGTGAAATACTGTTACAGAATGACTGTACATCGCTTTGTGTTGGAAGTTGATCAGTCATTTTTCACTCACTGCAAACTAGTTTTCTTACATAAACAAGAAATATGTAATCTACAAACCTACTTTCAAGGAAGCCTCATGGTATGAGTTGGTATTGGTAGTATCAGCATCGGTGAGGGCTGAGCCATATCATATCGTGCACTGTTATACCGGTATCATTTTTTAACACCGGTGTAAATTTCTAATATCGTTGTCGACTTGATATAATTTGCATGCGCACTAGTCATGACCAGGGGCAAACGGATATTGCAGCTAATGCTACGTATAAATACACATAAATACTGACTCTGGAGGATTTAGGGGGTAGGCGCTTATAGAATGTAATGAAAACAAATGAATCCTGTTGCTTGAGTAGATCATATTTGCGAGGAAATAGCTCAGGCTTTGCGTCTGGGTATTGCCTAGCCAGCTAGCAGCTAGCTAACCTAGTTTTCTTTAGCAGTGCGTGAACAACATCAAGGAAAAAAAAAAAAAAAAAAAAAACATTGCAAAGGCTGTTTTTGAAGTATTTTGTCAGGTGTAAATGATATCGTCAAACACATCGTCTTCTCTAGTAATTACCATTATTGTATTATAATTAATGATGAAAACGGTACACACGCGTCATTCTTTTTATTTCATATTATATTGGTATTAATTAATCATAACATAACCCAGTATAAAGGCTGTAAAATACCAGAAAACATGTGTATTCGCTTGATAATGATATAAACCAGTGCCACAAAATTAATGAGCTCTCCATGATCTAGCTACCATGTTATTTCCACCCTTTTGTCATGGTATTATGGTACATGCAGTACAACCTTTTTTATCCATCTGAAAGTTGATTGAGAGTGCTTGTGTAAATGAAAAAAATCCATAGCATTTCCCCCCCTTTTTCCAGTGGGGCCCTAGTTACCAAGATGTGAAATAATAATTTAAATCTGGAGCCATTAAAAGCTCATTAAAACATTAAGGCAACAGTAAGATTAACATTCTCAAATGTTGTTTTGGAGGATTTCAGAATTGACAGCCTATGCATAGCAATGTCATTTCTGTTGCTATAACCAGACTTTTTATTAATATTTTGTCTGCGTGTTCTCTGACCTGCTTCTCCTACAGATCCCAGAGAGGAGCCAGTGAGGTGCAAATCCGATTCCATATTGTGGTGATTGGATGTAAGACTACTTTGACCCTACAAAATTGAAGATGACGTTGCTATGGAAACTGCTGGTGCTGCAGTCACTTGTGGGGTGCCTTGCAGGTAAGTGCCTTGTTAAGAACTTTTGATGCATGCCAAAGCTGCTTTTGTTAGGCCCAACTCCTTGCTCCTGTGGATTGGGGCCAACTGGTACAATAAAAGCAAGCGAGGTGTAGACAAGGCTAAATAAATCCAATGACCGTGTTGTCCATTGCTTGACTAATTTGCTACTTAAATGGCACAGAGTTTTTAGTCACATTCAACCAAGATGCACATGCATTACCAAAGAGCAAGTCCAATCAATATCAATTCAAATGTATTTGTTTCATTAGGGATGCACTGATCCAATATTGGTATCATATGTCGGAGCCGATGCCGAAAAAATTACAATCTCAGGTATAGATTTCAAATATCCAAAACTGAACTGATATTTTACCAACTTAATCTAAGTGAATATGGACATGCTGTATGTCATTTGGAAGTTTTTAACCCGTAGAATTCAGTCATTGAATTTTTACTTTTGATCGTTGTGTCCTGGGGCAAGACACGTGATCCAATGCGATGTGTGAGTGGTTGGTGGTGGTCAGAGGGACCGTTGGCGCAGATGTGAGCAGCCTCGCTTCTGTCAGTCTACCCCAGGGGAAACTGTGGCTACAAATGTAGCTTACCACCATCAGCATGGAGTGAATGAACCCCCCTCCCTTTCATGTGTGAAGCGCTTTGGGTGTGACTATGTCATATGAAAAGTGCAATACAAATAAGAGTCCCATTCCCTTCCCCCTTTTAATCGCTATGCAAAATACTATAGTTAGCACCCATATGCTAATGCTAGCTTCAACCAATCAAGGCTGTGGCTGAAGCTATGACATAGTAGTGAAATAATATTGTCCGATGTTGAAGGTCTGTGTTTGTATTTTAGTTTGAGAAATACTGTCACAGACAAAACATATTTGTAATGCATTAAGCCTGATTATTTTATAATGGAATTTCTTTACATTAAACGGACTTAACGGATCATACTCGTGACTGCCACCTCTGGCCGTCCGCGTAACTGCAGTCTCCATGTTCAGCTCGTGAATGACTGCTGCCTCGGCCCGAACACGCAACTTTAGAGTGACGGTGCAGGCTTATAGCGGCAATTGAGTGGGATAGGTGTGGGCTCACAGTACAGCGCGGGACATTGCTGGAGCATGTAGGGGGTGGAAAATATATTATTTTTTTAATTTTAACTTCCGTAGAGTCCCTTTAATGTAACACGGATACTCAAACCCCAAGTATCGGTATGGGAGGCAAAAAAGCTGGATCAGTCCATCCCTAGTTTCAAGGCACAAACCCCTGCTTATAGAACAGTGGGGCCTCAATGTTTCACCACAGAGGAAAAAATGGATTGTGCAAAATCAAAGAACCAAAAAAAGAGAGGCTTCTTTGAAAATAATGGTTAGTTTGAGGTATAATTTCTCATCTCTTTACAATATTAAATTGAAACGAAACAAAGTAAAATAAAATAAGACAAAAAGGCCATTTTACTACGGAGTGCTTTGTGATTTTACTCCATAACACATGTTGGACATTGGGGTGGTTCCTAATGCCTTTGATAATCCAGGCACACGCTTCCATTTGTTTAACTTCAGGAGCAAAAAGCAACATGAAAAGTGATTAAAGCATATCCCTTTGAATTTTCTCAGACAAATGCTTGTCAACAGTCCAGATTTGTCAGGCATCTGTGAAGTAGATGAAGCAGATGACGGCTTAAGAACCTTTGTCTATGAGGGAAAGCTCCTCTACATAAACATTTGTATTCAACGCTGCTGAAACATTGTGAGCAAATGTGAGGGAAGGGGGACAAGCACATTTTACTGTCAGTTTTTTTTTTTTGTTTTTACATGTTAAGAGGTTTTGAAGATGTAAACCAATGTTGGAGAAATAGTTTTATTTCTCAATAGCTACAAATGATTGTGTCGGGAATTTGTGCAGTGTCTTTTCCAGACAATTAGACTCAGCAAAGGAGACATTCCAGGATGAAAGACATGTTCATCTGATACACTGGTGCAATACAAATCTGAGAAAACTGCATGAGAAATAAAAGTCTCCTTTAGCAAACTATAATTAGAACTATTCTAATTTTGATTTGATTGTGATTATGCCGCCCTAATTTGAACTATAATATAGATTTCATGAAACATTGTCCAACATATTGAAACATTAAAAAAACACTGACTTACTGGACCATGAAAGATCTAATAGATGCTGATTCTCTCAAGATATGTCTCGTGGCAATTTTTTTTTTTTTAATATTAAAACATGAAGTGGTACTTTGATTTTAATGAAAATATGGTTCACTGAACATTACCTGGGACATAGAAACCTGTCAATCAAACTATCAAAGACACCACATGTTTAATAGACTATAAACAAAGTGAAAAAAACATGTCCCTTCTGGCTAAATGTTGTCATGAAATAAACAACTCTAGGGACAATTTCCGGTGTGTGAAGATTTTCAATTAATTTGTAACAAAAAGGCTCTTCACTTTTCCCCCCTTTGCCTCAACCAACTTTACAGCTTGAAGGAAATTAAGTGAAAGTACACATTACACAGTATTTATTACCTTTGGGGAGTGCGTAAGTGTGGCCAAATTGTTCACTCAATAGACTATAAGTTTGTTGGTAGCCAAGAGAAGCCAAGGGAATGTGTCATTTTAACAATTCTTCAGTGTATGTTATTCATAATTAACTACTCAGCCCTTTGTGATCAATTGTTTTTAAAGAAAGGATACATTTTTGAGGTTTTAATGTTAAACTGTGGGGTTTTGTATCATTTGTTTCAGTATGTTTAGACTGGACATCATCAGTTCATCCGCCTCTACTGTAGTTGGAAGGTGAACACACTGCTGTCATCCGCTGTAGACGCTCACTAACCTGTGCGTAGCAGCTGTTCGCACGATTCAGAGAAAACCCATTTCTGTGGTTTTTCACATGCACTTTACACTGAGCACACAGTTATGAATGAAAATGTGTTTTCCTGATTCTTTGGTGTTACTACCTGCCCCCAATACTTTACACAAGCCTCGCAAAGCCTTCTAACCTCCTGCCTCCACCAGACACTGCATCTCCCCTGCCCCTTCCCGACTCTTTCTCACCGGTCTGCGGCCTGTGCAGTCGAGGAGGAGGAGTGGCTGCCCGCTCCTATAGAGCCTCTCCACGGGCTGTGCAGCGTGCAGATACTCAGCTCCTGCACCGTGTGGGTTAGAAGCCTCCTGCCCTGCCCCGTGTTCCCCCCCTTTACAGTAAAATCAGCGTGTATGCACCTGTCTGTCCAGCGATCGCGTCATAATAAAATCCCATTCATTGGTCCGTATCTTGTTTATTCAATCAATCAATCAATTTATTTTTGTAACGCCCAATATCATAACAGAAGTCATCTCAAAGGTCGGTATGGACAAAAACAAATCAATATCAGACATCAAGAATGATCAAAAATAAGTCACAGATGAATGAAATGTCACACACGAATGAAATGTCTCGACCAGATGTAATGTCCCGTGAATAAGTAAATCACTTAGAGTAACAAGCTTAGAGTATCCCCCATCCTTAGACCTTCCTCTACGGCGAGGAAAAACCCCAAAAAAACAAAAACCACATGGTAAAAAAATTGAGGAAACCT
>OMNZ01031154.1:4311-27009 GCA_900303255.1 Lesueurigobius sanzi
AGACAGCCACGCATCGCCTCATCTAAGCCCAGGTTAGAATATATGTATGCATGTAAAAGCTAAGCCCAGGTTAGAACATATGTATGCATGTAAAAGCTAAGCCCAGGTTAGAACATATGTATGTATGTAAATCGGTGAACTATTCCTTTAAGTAAAATCCCTAACCCTCCCAACCTTAACCCCAAACCTTAGTCCGACTCCTAACCCTAACTACGTTAGGAGAAAACTACAATGATACACCGAGCTACACAGCTGGGGGACATGGACCGAAACAGGGCTGGGACTGGGTGGAGCGTTTTGCTGGTGTTTCCACAGATACAAACACCGTACCCACACGGGGTTCAAGCTGCCCCCAGCTTAGACCACAGGGCTTGGGTCTGGTTTGCTTGTTGGAGCGGTTTGGGGGGTGAGGGGGAGAGATAAGCACCTATACGTAAGAATTAGATGAGGAAAAATGCACTCATCCAAATACAAGCCTCCACTTCCACTTTTTTCCACGACATTGAAATCAATGACTCTAAAATGCCTTTAGGAAACAGAGTTATCCTTAAAGTTAGGGTTAAGGTTAGGTTGAGGGTTATTTTGGATTAAGCTAGCATTGTCCTGTGGAGGTGACATCATTTCCTGTGGTGCTCCACTAATCACGTGCCCATGCATCGACTGCAGCCCGCAAATTTTTTTTATGCAGGACGGCAGGGGAAGAGATGCCAATGGCCGTCTCTGATTGGCCGATGGAAGTCTGTAATTGGCTTAAGAGTGTTGAATTCAATGAATCTCAAGAAAATGCCCAATCACCATCACATTATCTTTAAGGTTAGGATTGAGTTTAGGGTTAGCCAATTAGAGACCGTGTTGTCAATGTCAGCCAATCAGCGACACCACTTCCCCTGCCATCCTGCATAAAATAAATTTGCACACCTTCTCAAACAGATGGAGAAAAGCAGGAAGTAGTTCTTGCTCTGCATTAACCGACATTAACCTCTGGTGGCCACTCACAAGGCGATCCAGTCCACTTTTGTCTTAACTACTGAAAAACGTAAATCTGCGGGGGAGGACTATTTCTCCTTTTGCTTAAAACCTCTTAACCTTGTATTTTACACCACTTCAAGCATATTCTGAAATGGCATACATTATATTACTTTTAGATGTATTTCTTACTGATATTCCTGGAAGGCCTGGCTCCCCTTTCCTTCCTGGCAAACCCCCTCCAGACACAGCAGATCCCGGTTCACCCTAAAATGTAAACAAAGTCTCAAAGTGACAAACTCAAAATTAGCCATAAAAAAACCTTCATTTCTCACCCTTTCTCCTTTTCCACCTATTGGCCCTACTTGTCCAGGCAAACCAGGTTCTCCCTAAAGAGCAAGAAAAGAAATCTAATTTGTCAGAACACACAACAACAACAACAAGAAAACAAATACAGTGATTTATTCAAAGTTAGGGTAGAATCAAATATTTTACTCACTGGAGTCCCTCTGACGCCTGGAAGACCCTGAGAACCCTAAAAGACCAACATATTTACATGAGCTGCACAAAAGGAAAGCTTAGTTTTATAGAGCTGATCTTTATACTTGTCCAAATGTTCAATTTGTAGACATATTTTAAATCAGGAATCTCCAACCTTTTTTGCCCGTGAGCTACTTTTGCATACCAAAAACTTCAAAGAAACACGTTGAACCAGGCCTATATGACTGTCAAGATGAAATCTGAACACAATAAAAGAACATTGCAGTAGTTTCTGCTTTATGGTTTGCTATATTCACCAAAATGTTTGGAGATACTTTGTTCAGAACAGAAAAATGCATCTAAAATTTGACTCATGCGTATGTAGAAATGTAGAAAGCCTTTGGCGAGCTACTACCCGAAGTACTGGTTGGAGATCCCTGTTTTAAATGGACTATTTATTGTTTATCAAAATTGGCATGAACCACCCAAAGTGTAAGGAATCAGTCTACAGCAGTTCTTCAATTATATGTTTTACTGGGCCAGATCTTTCAGAGGTCATTTTGCAAGCTCAATACCATCACACTAAACATATTCATATTTTTTGGTTGAATAAATGCAAATGTTTTACCTTAATTGCTCAAATAGCATTCAACATAGAATATTTTTAAACTACATTCCAACATTTAAACCCATAAAAAAAACACAAAGCCACAGTATATACAGTACATTATTATAACTCTCACAGTGACACGTTTGAAAAAGTTCATTCTGCCATCTTAGTTTAAACTGTATTTAACGTTCTTTGAGTAAGACAGGAGGTTTCGTTTACCTGCTTGACTAGTTTCGGCTAACTTCCTGTAGCCTTTATCAGAAGTGTCACGTGATGAAGTGTCCTCCGAGGTAGCTTACATGGATTTCTTGCGCCCCCTACTGACTGAAGCCTTCTCCAGGACCCAATGCCAGGGTCATCCGTGCCGAAAGTAACCAGTACCACCACTGGATCAGAGAAGCCATTGGGATCAGGAAATGTGCTCCAACATCTATGAACCGGGAGGACGGAGCGTACACCTTTCTCACACCTAGGACGGGGTCCTGGAGAAGGCATCAGTCAGTAGGGGGCAGCTTCCCCGGCTGACTGGCAAATCCATGTAAGTAGCCTCGGACACGTCACATGACGCTTCTGATGAAGAAGTTAGCTGAAACTAGTCAAGCAGGTAAACAAACCTCCTGTCTTACTAAGAGAAGGTTAAAAACAGTCTCACAGTGACAGACACATGTTATTTCAGCACCTTTGGCATCTAAAGGCCTTTCCAGTATTATATTGTTGCATTTTCGGCTACTTGATGCTAAGCACACCAGAAGCACATGGCTACTGTTTCACAAAACAAAAGAATGGACTTTAGCTCCAAATCTCAGCTGTTGGACTGGATTCGACCAGAGTTCACTAAATTGAAGCACTGCAAAGTTAACAGAATTCTTTCTCCATAATTATTATGTAGCTGGCCAAGGTCTTCTCAAACAACAAAATTTGGTACAATTTTTTTTTTTAGTTTAATTGCATCCAAGTCTTGGACGGTGTAAAAAATAGCACACAAAATGGCCCCAACGTGAATTACTCCAGGTATGTTTTTGACAAAGGAACATTATAACATGACTTAAAGCTCAAAAAAGTAAATTTTGCATGTTATGTCTCCTTTAAGGCCATTCATTTAGCACAATGAATTCAGTTCAAGATTCAAGATTCAAGATTCTTCAAGGTCAATTCTTCATCATAATTCCATAAATTTAGCTTGGACCTATTTTTTTCAGAAAAAGAAAAGGAGTTTGAATCACAGCTCTGTAATCCAACAAAACCAGTAACACAAATACTCACTGGGACCCCAGCATTTCCTGGAGAACCTGGTCGCCCTGGTAACCCTGAGCTGCCATCGATTCCAGGAAATCCCTAAATGAACAAGAAAAGGAACCTGCTTACATGTGCTCAAAGTGACCTCCTCCATCGCCACGTGACTGCACTCACCCGCTCCCCCTTCTCGCCCTTCACTCCCAATGAGGGTTCAAAGGGCGTGGTGGGACCTGGTGGACCGGGGCGACCTTCTGGACCCCTGATCCCATCTCTCCCGGATAAACCGTCCCGACCCTGGAACATCAAACCAACAGTACATTTAATTATCGGCTTGTTCAGTCAATATCAGCCGCTGCCTTTTAATTAACCTGAAGGCGTTTATGTCAGGATGCCCCCGACATGCTTTTTAAGTGTTGACCCTGATTCGGAGAGCTGCTGAGATATATGGTGGTAACTATGGTAACTTTCAAGCGCTGACTTTTGGACTTGGTTTATGGCTAATATTTATCTCTGTAATTCTTGGGCTTATCCACATGTCTTCTCTTTCAGCACATATAAACTAAGGTCAAATTATTTACTGTAGGTGTGTGACAGTATTCAAAAACATGTGTGATTTTGGATTACATTAATATAGCAGGTTTGGAAATCCAATCACTATTTTTTAAAATGGACAGGCAGAAAATATGTGGATTTTCAGTTTTGCGATTTCATTCAAAAACTTTCTCTCCCATAGAGTTGTATTGGCCCCTGCCCTCCATTTGAGGACATGATATTATTAAATTGCATAACATAAACACAACCTATTCTTGATTTGTTTTTGTATTTTATTATCATAATTTATAGCTATTTTTAATATAGCAATTAGACTAGATACAGTACTATTTTGTAATGTGGAGTATAGGGCCAATGTCTCAAATTCAGCATATTAATCTAAATTTCATTGTTTTGACAAGTTAAGATTTAGTTGAGTGTTTGACCGAGATTATCTGACTTGTTTTAATACATCACCACTTATTTCAGAAGAATGTATTTGCCAATGGGGTAAGGAAAACTGTTCTTCCGCTTTGTCCAAGCGAGATTACCTTAAAACCCAGTCAGAAATGTCTTGAAAAAAGCCAAGTAATTAGTGATAAACACTCAAAACAATATTAATATTCTCAATCAACATATTATTGATGTTTAGTTTTTGCAGTGTAGGAAGAAGGTTCTCAAGAAAGCGCCCGCACTGATTTGTTTTAGTGTTGAGAACGTTTCGCCTCTCACCACATGGAGCTTTGTCAACAACTAATAATGTCTAAGCAGCAGACTGTTCTATTAGGCAAAAAGGTGAAGCATGTCATTTCATTACCTGTGTAAAAGAACAGAAACGAATGGTCAAATATTACTCCAATAAATGTAAAAGTTACTAAGTCAAACTTTTACCCAAGGTAAAGTACTTAAATATTTGCTGTAGAATTATTATTTTTTTTTTATAAGTATACAAAGTAGAAAGTACAGGTAAGTCGAAATAAGTGTTGTGAATATAACTTGCCGGCTTCAAAAAGAGCACGATGGGGAAAAACTTTGTTCCTTGCATGAGTCAGTGACATTGACAGTACATCTGCACAGCGCCACCTACTGTTCTGGAGTGTGCTCTGTAAGGTTTTCAAGTGACACCAAATGCTTTCAATGTATATTTTTTTACCTTAAAGCTTGTACAGAAATGTAGTGGAGTATAAAGTATTATATTTATCTTTCAAAAGTAGTGGCATAAAAGTAGTAAGTTCTCAACAAAAATACTACTTAAGTACAGATCCTCGAAAACCTTACATAAAAGTACTCCTTTTGAAGCAAGAGGCAAAACTTGCTCTAGAGATGAGGCATCTCAGGTTCAAGGGCATCCATAAAACAGTTTTTATTGTGTTGCTAATTCCATTTTATTGAAAACTTCACAACAATGGACCCTTATTACTCTTATGTGCAGCATTATAGGGCCTACATCTACTAAAGATCTGTTGTAGTACTTTTTTTTTTAATGGAAAAGGATGACTCACCGGCTCTCCTTTGCGTCCATCCACACCGTCTCTGCCTCTTTCCCCCTGAAAAGATCAACAGAGTTCACCTTTGTCGTGATAAAAACATTTATGTTCTGTAGGAGAAATTACGACATACTGTACCTTATCTCCACGATCTCCTTTCTCGCCCTGAAAACAATTCACAAATCTGTTCCACATTAGGGTGCACTTCAGAGACATTAATCATGGCAGTAAAACCCTACATGAGCGTGTTAAAATGACTGGTAATCAGTTGCTTTCATAATGTCATGTTTAAATGCTTATAGCGTGAATTATTTATGACAAATTATAATATTTTAAATATATTTAGCAGACCAAGCAGCACAGTTTAGTTGTATGGGCTAGAATTAACAGTGATTCTTGAGAAGTGGGACAAAACATGTCCTCTATAGTTGAGTTTATGAAAAAACAATGATGAACAAAATACTATATATATCTAGAAATATTGGGATCTCTGTATACCATTGTATGGATTTTGTTACATTTAAATTTGATTTTTGGGGGAAAAAAAGATCAAATGTGTGGTGTATGTTCGATGTTCATGTTTTTGTCCTATTTTCTATGTAAACATCAATAAATCAGGCAATAGCTTGGACAGCTACAATAATTAGGGCCCTGTTCATCCCTTTGGCTTTCCTGAATGCAGCAATACTACACACTGTCTAGTAAGGTATATATTTTACCCAAACAATGTGAATATTTCAATGGTCACACCTGAAACACATCAACTCCATCAGGCAATTTTGACAATTTTTAAACACATATTTTGGTTTTATTTTACAGATTTTTGTTAATTTGTGGTGGCAGCTACCATCTGTGAAAACGCTAGCTAGCTGCTGTGTACAGGACATATTGTAGAAGCTGAAGATGTACTTTTCTCCGAAACACACAATTGAAGATGTATTGAACTCCGTCAGCCGTCAACTCTGTCAGATTGTGCTGACGGAGATACTTTTTTATGATTAGTTGTATGACAAGACAAAAACATTTTTTTTCCAAATTTATTGTAATATCCATCTGAGAAGAAAATCATTTTATTGTGAATTGGAAGCAAATAAAGACACGTTTGTCAACTGCGTCAGTTCAGCAACTCATTCAAATATACCTTGAAATGTAAGGTTTTGTTCATTTTGAAGAAAAATGTGTTATTTGAGTTTCTGTTCTTTAGGCAATAGCTTAATCTATATCCTCACGTCTCCATTATTTAAGGAATTGTTTTTCCAATATGAAAATGAAAAATTGTGTTTGTAAATTGAGATTTTTTTAACAGAGCAGTAAAATGAAAAAGTATGCTGACATTTTCAATATAATTACATGTAACAGTAACTAAGTAGTTTACATAATAGTATTATTGTTGGACTAGCTTTGTAAAAGTTATATGCTCCTAAGTGTGTCTGACAGAGTTGACATAAATTGGCTTCAAATTGGAAACATGGTAAATTTGTTTTTTTTTTATTTGATTTCAGAAACCTGTTTTGTCCCACTTCTCAAGAATCTAATTCTCAGGAATATGTATTTGTTTGTGATTTGTCATAAGAGTAGTAAGTAGTAAGTATTTATTATCAATATTTTTATAGATTCAAAATATGTGGTGTCAGAAAATTTGAAATAAAAATTTGAATTAGGGCTGCACTATAAATTGCAATCAAATTGAAAACACACATTAAATGGTCACAACTTGTCACAAAACGCTCAATTGCCCAAAATTGTGCAACCCAAATAATGTATGCAAAAATGTAAAGCTCAGCCTGTGATTCATTCCACTGATTACATTGTTCAGTCTCACCCTCGGACAGTGGATGGCACACTGATCAGTCCCTGGAAACACCTAGAAACAAAAGCATGAAACAGTGTGTTAAAAGTGTGAGGAACAGGCAATTTGTGTGGCTTCGTTGTCTTACTTCGGGTATGCGTGCTATTCCACAGAGCAGGTCGGACAGCTCGGTGTGGAGAGAGTCCAGTTGCGAAGCGTCTGCGGTGTAGAGGATGTTCTGGGTGCTGCTGTCCGTCACGGCTCTGCGCAGCTCCTCCGTGTCGGCCTGGTTCACCCCCACCCCCAGCACTGTCACTCCTGATGGACACACAGTGATTGCACAAAGTCTCACATGGTACGGTATGATCGCGCATTTTTAAAAGGAATAAACACAGTCGTTGAGTCCTACCCGCGGCTCTGAGGTAGTTGGCGGACAGGGTGAGATTGTCTTCAGATCTGCGGTCCGCAATAATCACTACAGTCCCAGGAACTCGGGGTCTGCGTCCGGCCGAGGGGGTCAGGAGGTACTGGGTGGTGAAGTTCACTGCCTGGCCTGAAGAGGAGGACATAGCGCTATGAACAACGCAAGGCACACACCAAGAGAAACCGTTTACAGGACAAACACAGTACAGCCTCCTTCCCCTTTGGACAATGGGACAATGAGGCAATGTATGTTTAGTTATTGCTATTTGCTACGTTTATATGTTGGGTTTTTACATGCATTTGTTGTTCCTCACTGTTTAGTTGATAATGTAGTCTATATTCTTCATAAGACCGTATTTTATATGGGCTAATGTTTCTGGTTTAAAAATATTTCTGGAGAAAATAATAATAAAAAGTCTACAAACCGATGTTATTCCCTGGGCCCTCGTCGAAGGGCGTGGACTGGATCTCCTGAAGCAGTGTGTCAGATCTGCTGTGGCGGTTCAGCAAGAACCAGATCTTAGGTCTGTAGCCGTAAACAACTACTCCCATCTGAAGCATGCGTAAACAATAGAGTGGTAACAAAGGAGACTAAATGAGAACATTTTCAGACACATTTTGATATTTTATGTACGTGACCCTTCTAACAACAATGTTCAAAACAACATTCACAAAAGATAACACGAAAAGGTTAAGGGCCTGATTTACTAAGCATTTGCACATGTGAACAAAACAGGTGCAGTTAAGATTTGTGGCTTATAAAGCCTAGATGACTCATTTACATATCAGTTTTGTGCCACTAATAATATAAATAGCTTTTAATGATCAGGTGCTACATGCTATAAAATAGCATGCATTCATTTTAAGTAATTGCAATTTAGCACCTGGCTTAGTCAGTCCCTTCGAAACTAAACCAGGCATGGGTAAACATTTACACTAAAGACAATTGTGTTGTGTGTTGTAAAACAAATGCAAAATAGATTCATTTATAACAAAATCTGACTAAAATAATAAGAAAACAACAGTATACTGTAACAGCAGTTTTGTATTACTGACAGTGAACTTTTTTAGCCAATACTTTTTACAAATGACAAATGAATCAATTGTAATCAACACAATATAATAACATTTTAAAGCAGTTACGCTTTTAAAGCACTTTTGCCTTAATGTGTTATGGTGAAAGCGTTAATGAGGAAAACTAGGATCAGTCACCTGTGAGTCTCTCTCCCCAAAAGTGTTGATGGAGCGAGCAGCACTTGTCAGCAGAGCTCTCATGGGCCGAGCCAGATTAACCCTGTCGGTGGACGCTGGCACCAAAAACACCACATCCAACCGGCCACCTGCACAGACTGGGGACAACCATATACAGATTACAAATGAGTCGATATGAACAAATCACAAATCAATCACAACATCTGTGTAGTAGCAGTATTAGCAACAGCAGTACCTGGGTGCTCATCTACAAAGGTCTCTGTACCCAGCCCCCTCTCAAAGCTTGGCTGGAGGGTGAAGCGATATCTTCGTCCCAAACGCAGTCCAGTCACCAGGTAAGAGTTTGAAGAAGAGGGGAGGGTCATGGACAGACCCGGCCCTGTGTCTGAGAGCGAAACACAAACACATATTCACTACAATGACAATAAAACCATTTACCACACTCTGTGAAGTTTTGTACCAGTCTCATCTCTCCATCGAAGTATGTACCCAGTGACACCGGCCACAGGGCTCCATGCCAAACGCACAGAGTTCTGGGTGACCTCTGACACCTGCAGCCTGGCAGTGGGCAAATATGTGGAGGTACCAGCTGAAACAGAAGATCAGATTCTACACAGTAAAACAAGAGTGCCTGAACGTTCCAGGCATATCATGTAAATTTCAGACTCACGTGTGGTGACTCTGACGGACACTGGAGTCCCCTCTCTGTTCTGAACCAGAGCCATGACCTGGACCTCGTATTGAACTCCCGGGTCCAACTGATCTAAATCCACCGCAGTCTGTTCCCCACCGACCTCCTGGCTGCGCTCCTCTCCTCCTACAGCAGAGATTAAGCAACATAAGCACAACTAATAGAGTTCAATAGTCTCGCCTCCTTCGTGGTGGCAGAAGTCCAAATCCCGGGTCTACATAGACTTTTCAAAAAAAACAGTTCAAAAGACTGATGGCAGCTAATTACAATTATACTTTGAAGATTTATCCAAAACTTTATTTAAAAAAAGTTATAAATGCATTTTGCTGTACTTTCATGCGGTATTTTCTTTATTTAAAATATATGTGCTATGATCAGTAAGCACAAAGTAATTTTTTTGACACAGCAGATTGTCCACTGGAAGTGAAAAACTGGTACTCGAAGCAGGCCGTTAGTGTTTAGCATACTACTAACGATAGTATGATTCTGTGTTATGCTCTATGTGTTTAGGCCTTTGCACCCCTTTGTTCCTTTTCATGTCTCTGTATATTTATTTGGTAGAAAATACATCCATGATTCAGAAAAATAGTTGTGGAGCAGTTGGTGAAAGAGCAGGTATTTTCCCACAGCTTCCACCGTGATCGTTTGTGTTCCCAATGGTGTGGCCATTATCTATGAGAAATGAGGAAAAACAAATGGCTTAAACATTTAGAGCAAAACAAAAACAGACCGTCCGTTCTCCTCCAGGACACTCTGTAGGACGTTGCTCCCTGCACTCCGACCCACGTGACCCGCACCACCTCTCCCCGGGCCTCCTGGATCTGAAGGGAGGTCACTGTCCCAACCACTGACTGGTCCGACTCTGGAATCAAGACATAGGATAAGATTGAGCTTGAATGACATCAGACAGTGGAGATATTCTTAAAGTGACAGTGTGTATCTCTAAATGTGTTAGACATTAGATTGAATGATTGAATTTTGTAATCTGGCATGTGCCAGATTGATATCTGATTTTAGTTCTACACATTATCAATCTGGGATGACTCCCGTTCAATCGGCTCATGAAAGGGAGGGACTGTTACAGCAATTCTTCAAGATAATTGGGTGAAACGCCCTTTAGTATCCTCCTACCATACTTTTGCCGAATCCAGTCGAGAGAAAAGCACAGTGTCTCTTTGCTCCCTTTTCAATGCAGAAATACTGTCATAGGCTTTTCAGCTAAAAAAGTAAATTGCGGCATCAAAATGTAAGTTCTTAGACGCAGCCATGTTTGTTATGCTCGCCGTTTGGTGTGATGTCATACCAACATGTCCCCCCCAATGCAGGCACATCATTGGTCCGCACAAATGGAGTCAAGCCGAGTGTTTGGACTCTTTCAAGATGTATTTCTCTGAGTTTGTGAAATCACAAATCTTGTGGGAATACATCTTGCAGCAAAAGGTTATGAATTTTGATGTAAGGAATACAAAATACACATTTTTTCTAAAGTCCCTCCCTTTACTGATCTCAGCAACTAATCAGACTCCCACAACTTGGATCAATGGGTCGAGTTTCCCTCTGAGCCGACCTGTTAATAAACCCACGTATTACATGCTTTTTTTTTCAGGAGCTAGTGTGAGGGAACAAGGACAGGCTATTCGGTTCCAATTTCAGGGAGGGAGCTAGTGCGTTTACTTTTAAAATGTCTCTTTCTCTCCTCATTTTGCAATCTCCGGATTTCTACTTTAACAAACAAGTGCAGATTGACAGACAAAATGTACAAGGTATGCTCATGGTCTGGACATTTTATGAATAAAAGTTGAAAGAGCCCTTAGAACTCTGAAAAGTCTGACTAGTTATGTCTAATACATAGGGGTGTAACGGTACGCAAAAATCTATTTCGGTTCGGTTCAGTTTCCTGGAGGGCTCGGTTCGGTTAATTTTCGGTACAAAAACAAAATCTAAAAATAACTTGATGAAGATGCCAGTAGAATTTTCATATGCAAAGTTAAGAAATGGGACCCATTTGGGTGATATTATAAATAAATTGCACTCTTTATAATGAAATCATACACATTGTGTAAGAATAAAGTTACTAGTTAGGACCTGGAAGCTTTTAAATAATTGTTATGGGCTGCTTTATTATAATTAATAAGTGATAATGAGGCAATGATTATCACACTGTTGTGGCTATGTGGGCCATTGCTAGAATAATTAAGGACATGTTGATTTTATGGCATTCATAACATTTCTGATGCCACTGGCCAGAACAGAGCCAGGTCCAGTGCTCCAGTCTCAGCTCAGCTGTGAACAGGGGGCAGAGCTGACACCGCGTCCTCTCAACAGACGTTTTTCTCCTTGTCCAGACCAAGATTGAACTGTGATATAATCTACTGTGTCTAAGGATAAAACACACTTGTGTTAAGAGCCAAATGGTTCAACGCATATAGAATAGTTCAAGGCGACTCCAAAGCACTCGAACTGCCTCGGAGTCACAGGGAGAAAGGAAGCGATCTACATGCAGACACGTAGCATTTATTTGTCAGATATATGCAGCACATGGCCAAAACGGAGTCCGGTTAGCGGAGGAAGAGGAGGGGGCACGACGGAAACGAGAGGCGGCATACTGCTGCTAAGTGCTAGTCTAGAACCGCTCTTTACTCCCTCTACACCGCCACAACTCGGGTCGTGAACGGAGGGTACTATGGCGGCAGTGCTTAATTTGTAAATCCAGATTTTCAGGAACACTTGTGTCCTGGGTGGATTTTATGGGGGAACAGCCCAAAATAATTGCATATTTAAAAGTTTAAAAGTATTTCCCGGATCCAATAAAGCTCAAAATTCCGATTTCCCGGAATGCGTTCCCCCAAAAGCCGGATCAAATTAAGCACTGTATGGCGGGTACGAGGCCGTTTTCCCCGTGGCTGCCGCTCTTCATGTGCGTGGCTCCCCCGTTTACAGTCACTCAATAGCCTTCGTGCGAAAAATTGCAGAAAAACCTAGTTCCGCTTAAAATCACATTAATAATAAATTTACATTATTTTATTAACCGAAACGGTACACAAGTTGACCGAACCAAACAGGCCAAACCGAAACACATGAATCCACATGAACCGTTACACCCCTACTAATACACATAAAAAAATCGTATTTGTCTGGGCCTGTACCTGTCCTGACAGTGAGCGTGGCAGGACTGCCTTCTCTGGAGCCGCTCATTGCAGACACCAACACACTGTAGGCCGAGTCAGCCTGCAGTCCATCGATGGTGAAGGAGGAGACATCGGTCGCCACTGTACGAGACGCCTCAACACCTGCAGAAAAACAGAACAGTCTTTGCATACAGAACTCATTTCAAGCAGTTTAGCATTTCATTATTTCTTTCATTTTACTTTTTTTTCATTTATTTGACCAAGAAAATAAAATTTAAAACAACATCTTTATATAGTTTTTCTTCCTGAGTGTTTTCTTCCCGCTTCAATTGATCCATTGAAGACCTGACACTCAAAAGTATTTCTCCAGGACACTCAAATGTGAGGAGTGACAAAGCCCATACAAGCCTAGGTCACAACCGGTCGCACGGGCTCCTACGGCCTGTCTACGGCCTGTCCACGGCCTGTCTACGGCCTGTCCACGGCCTGTCTACGGCCTGTCCACGGCCTGTCTACGGCCTGTCCAGGGCCCGTCTACGGCCTGTCTACTGGCAAAAAACACAAGACACGCAGGGAGAGTGCACGTCTGACGTGCTGAAATCCAAGCCGCAGACTGGCCGCAGAAGTCCTTTGTCATGTGAAACAAACTCTACAGGCGTTCACGTTTTTGTCAAGACAAATTCACGCACGGTGTACGTCTCCGTGCGTCGTCTGTACAGACAGCGCATGTCATTCGTATGCTTCGTTTTCGTACGTCGCACTCGCGGACTTCCTATATTTGTCGTACACCGCACGCGTGTGCGGCCAACTCACCATTCAGATATCTCTGCGTCCTCCAGACATGGCGCGTAAGTCGATCTTGAGTTGCTCTTACGGCGAGAGTGCATCAATCCCACGCAAAAGCTTGAGAGTGCCACCGCTGATTGCAAATTGGCATTAGGGAACATTACCTTTACATATTTACCTGTGCTGTTTAGTTTCTGGTGCTATACCAATTTACATGAGCAGCAGCACACGAGACAGAGACCCACCCTCCAGCCTCTGCAAATGCACATAAGCCACTATGATTCTCTGTGTCTGAAACCAAAGAAACAGATCGTGCGCCGTACATTTATTGCTTGTTGGTTTTACAACTTACGTGCGTTGGCCATATGACTGAAGTGCCAGCCGTACGTCCCAGCAGCCTCCATGTGACGCACATTCGACTTACGTGCGATGGGCGCGCGGTGATCTTACAACACAACAACGTTCTCCACGAAAAACAAAAACGCTGCGATTTGGGAAAGGCCAAAAACTCGTGCGTCCGGTTGTGACTGAGGCTTTAGCTGAATATACTGTAAATGTAAGCCGCAACTTCCTATAATTCATTATTCAGGCTTTTTGAGACATTACCTTTGGAGTGAAAAACTTCTGAAAAACAGGTTAAAACAAGGTAGCCCTCATTTGCACAACACCCCAATTCATCCATAGCTTGGCATCCTTGGCACAAATGCAAGTGGGGTAGTTAAAAAATGCTAATTACAAAAAATTGCTAGCAACTGGGAAGGCATGTTTTGTAGTGGAAGCACAGCAAACCGCAACACTTTAAAACACTGGAGAGGATATTTTCACCAAGGAGAAATCCATTACAGAGAGCCTTTAAGGAGGAGACTGACTGAATCTGTAGAATTTACTCAAACATGTGTGATTGAAATGAAACACAATTCAATGATGAGGCCTTATATAGAGTCAGTAATAACTCCTCACCATCATCTCTCCTCCATGTGATCTTATATCCTGTAGCTCTGGTGGAGGGGGTCCAGCTGATCCGTATCCTCTGTGCTGAGACGTCTATGAGCCGCAGCGCGGACACAGAGCCTGCGTTGACTGTTGTCCGTGTTGAAAGAGTGACCACTTCCCCGGCTCGGTCCCCGCTCAGTGCAGACACAGTTATCGCCACGGCAAGGTCAGGGGACAGACCGTCTATGGTGAAGGAGGTGGTGTCTGTACCCACGCTACGTGATTGCTCCTGGCCTGCCACACATTAGGGGAGCAAAATATATTCACCTCAAACTATTGTGAACAAAAAAGGGCAGACAGATTATCAATACTGAATCCTTCAAGTCTAAACTGTTTCTAAATAGCAATGGATTCAATAATTTATGTGGTATAATGCAATCTGCAGGCATGCTAGAACTTTATTTATTGTTTGTTTTCAATTTCATTTCTCAATCTCCAGAACTCACTTCCCCTCATTATATTATTAGTCCCTTGGGGGTCCTCAGAGGCACTGCAGGGGGGCCTCCAAAAAAAATCACATCAAAATAAAGTTTATAATGCAATTTATTGTTCATGCACATCATGCTCATCTAATTGAATGTATTGTCACTGTCTCCTGGTATTCTTTATGTAAAATTAAGCAAAAAACATTGGAAAACCAAGACATTTCTCGACCCTCTCGAGTTTGGAAATGGCTGGTCTAGTTTCTAGTCTTTTCTGGTCTAAAGTACACTTCCAGGGGCCGAGTCCAGCAGCTGGTCGTACGCCTGGTCTTAACTCTACGTCGGACTTAAATATGAAAGTTACGACCTCCTCGGTCTTACAACCTGTGCACCACTCAGACTTAAGCGCTCTGGGAGCTACGCCCAAGTGTAACTTTTACGCCTAGCCTGGGGTAGGCGCAAGTCTGAAATTGAATATACATGCAAATGCACGGTGAAGTCTTCTCTTTTAAAAGTATTGAAAAACAATCCAAGCCACAGTGAAGCAAACAGAAACCATTTACTGAAGAAAAATCAAGGTTCTGCTAAGAGCAACTAAATGCTTCCTTTGGCATTACAAAATAAAAGTCCCCAATACTCTAGCAAGAGGAACAGCTTTATTGTTATGAGGTCCTGCAACGACAACTCATGTAACTCTGCGCAAACGCATCAGGGAAAGTTATTACTTTATCTGTGCCAGTGTTGCTATTATTTATGCTACATAGGCTAATTCCTTTGTGTGCTCATATTAAACTACATGGGTAAACTAAGGAACTAGTGACGTTACCAGGCAACAACTTCAGAATCCCCTGCTTTCTCGTGAACGCGCAGTTAAGACCAGGCGCAGCTGCGACTAGTCTTAAGTCGAGCTCGTGCGCTCGGTGTAAATTCCTTTCACTACGTCGGACTTAGCTAAGCCAAGCGCTAGAGTTTGGCCAGGCTTATCTTACGCCCAGCTGGTGCACTCGACCCCTAGAGAGTAGTATTCAACACTATTAGTGAATAGTGCCTTGAAGTACTTTAGAAGTTAAAGTCATGTTGTTTTTCCTAGATGTGCTTAAAATATACACTGTGTAATCTTAATTTAAAACAAATTATAAAGTATCTAACTTAATTGAGTTGCAATTGTTGGTCAGAAAATCACCTAATACAATAAAAGCCAGACTCGGCCTCACCATTTCCTGGTCTCCATGTGACTCTGTAGCCCGAGGCGCCACTGACTCCGGTCCAGGCGATCCGGATCCTCCTGCTGCTGCTGTGGGTCACTCTCAGGTTGGCCACTCGACCCACCACTTGCTCTGAAAGAAAAACACACCAAACACTCAAAGTCACTTGACAGTCAGTGCTTCATTCCTGTCAAAGGGTGGCTGTCAACTATTCAGTCACACACATTTATGATGTCATCACCACTGTCATCCTTCATATTGGCATATTTATTTCTGTTTATTGTACTTTAAGGTGTTTGTGATTAATGAGAGACATCAGTGTCTCAAACGAGCTCCATCTCCTGCACGTGTGAATAATCAAAGAGCCTGTGTGTGCCAAAGACGGCATAAAAAACAGACAAGATACAATCAACATAATGTCTTCACAGCTTGTGTTATCCATTTGGGTCCACATTACAAATGCTAATATAATATTAAAATGTGTTGGTCATACTTTCCACTTTAGTCCACCATTGCCTCCAAATCATTGAGAGAGCAAGGTTCCCCTCAGCTCTGACCTGGTTTGATGTAAACTGTGACTGGATCTCCTTCGTTGTCTCCCACCATCGCCGTGACGCTGATCCCATAAGACACGCCCACTATGAGGTCACGCAGGTCGAGGGTCGTCTGGTTTCCAGGGATAGTGCGGACTTCATCACTGCCATCTGATGAAATTTTGAAATGACAGCCAACAACATTTTAAGATGCAAACTACTTTAATTATTGTTCACATGAGAGTGTTAAAATGTGTGTTAAATGCATCAATACTGAAATGGAGGTTGTACAAGTTCCTTAATGGCTCTTGTTTTCATAATGTTTTAGGTTATCTTCTTATTTATCAAGAATCTAAATAGCGAGTGCAAGTTGGACACCAGCATACAGTGTTTTATGGCAACGATGCACCTAATTTATCTTCTGAAATTGCTTGTTAAGTTAAAATGAAAAATGCAAATGACGCTGCTCTAATCCATTTTTGCACATGAGCAAACTCTTGGTAAATGACCCCCTGTCAACAGGAAATTGTTGTAGCTGTATTGAAACTGTGCAACTTCAATTCACGTGAATAAGTCAGTCACAATTTGGCCCCATGTAAAAGCACATCCTTCATTAATGAACAGTTAATCCTGGCCAGCCAGACAACAATCTTTTCCAATTCTCCAACACTTGAATATCATCTTATCTCTCAGACTTTAGATGAGCCTAATTGACAGGTGGATTAACCAATGAGAGAAGCTAATGGTTTGGTATCAAAACAACCATGGCAGCATAAGCAACTAAAATAAGCACTAATAAAAATCACCCAGTGCACAGAGACACAGTGCCATCTCCTGTGATACCAACAGGAGAAGTTCTTGCCTCTGAATGATACAACAATATTAGAGCAGAGTTCCAGGCCCCTTTTCTTTATAAAAGAAAGTAGGAAAGTAGGCTTTACCCTCGGTGTTCTGTATGATTATCCTGTACTGCGTTGCCCCGGCGACTCCGGTCCAGCCCAGTCTGACAGTGCTGCCCAGAGACTCCACCACGCGCAGATTTGACACTCGTCCCACCGGCTGCTCCTCTGCAATAAAATATTCAGACTCTACTTTTCAAATAAAAGCCAAAAAAAAGAAGAAGAAAAAACAAGGGACTGGGACTTTGGGGCAGTCTAAACACTAATTGATTATCCAATACCTCTGGCTGTAGTGGACACAGGCGTGGCCTCCTCCCTGCCCTCGTACAGTGTGTACAGAGTGATGATATACTCTGTGTTCGGCTGCAGTCCGGTCAGATCGTAGTTTGTGCTGCCTCTGGGAAAAGACAGGCTCTGCACAGGACCCCCTAGACATACACAAGCAAAAATAATATCAATAGTTTTTAAAATTTCTACACAGAGTTTTTGCAGACTTTCAAGATAAAATTCTAACAGATTTTAATGTTGTGGAAGGAGTGGAGTGAGTGGAAACGTTCTGCCATTGCACACACTTCTACTGCTAATTGGATGAAGACCAATTATTGTGTTTTGTGTTGTGTGAGAAATAAGAATACAAAGAACTTTAAAATGTCTTTTTCTGAGCTCAAACATTTCAAAAATAAAAGATGAATTAGCCCGATAACTGTATGAATATCCTACCTTCCCCGGCCCTCCACTCGAGTCGGTAGCCTCTGGACGACTGGATGAACCTCCAGGTGAGCCGGATGGAGGAGGGGCCAGTGGTGACGGCTCTGAGCTGCTGCTGCTCCTGACGCTCTGCAGAGAGACATAAAAAACCACTTTTAGAATTCACCCAAATTTTCCTCCAAGATTATTGAAGATCAAGCGATTAAAATTGTCATAAATTTGCCCCATGGGGTTTAATAGCACCATATGAAGGCTGTTTTCATGTGACATCAGGCTTCCAACATGTTCCCTTGGGGCAATAAATTAGCTATTAACTTAAACACACAAAACTCCCACAGAAACCTACTGTTAATTTTATGTCTTATGTCCTCTCAGTGACTGAACCTCGTCTAGCGTGTAGTAAAAAAGAAAAACTGCTCTGCTGAGATGAAAAGGCAGAAGCGTGACATCTATGTGAAAAGGGCTTATAGGTGTTCATGTTACATCACAAGATCCTAAAGAGAGTGAAAATTCCATGGCAGTAACTATGGTAACTGTCAAACTTTGGGAATTGGCATCTCTTTCCTCTCTCTCGCCTCTCTCCCTCGCTCTGTCCAATAGGGGTTTGTTGGAGACAGATGAGCAGAGCCATGTTCCTAAATGTTACTGACCTGATGTGGCCAAAACGAAGGCAGCTTTGCAAATTTTTGTTTTCCTTTAAAAACGCAGTCTCATGGCTAACCCGCATAAGCTGAGTAGGACAGCAACAGTCCCCAAAAAGAGAAGTCGCGGCGGCATCAGTTCAGGGTTGCAACTAACGATTATTTTGGTAATTAATTAATCGGCCGATTATTTTTAGGAGCACGGAAATTATATTTTTATCGTATTGTATCGACAAAGTGACGCTATTTGAGGGCATTTGATAGAGTAAACTTGAAGGTAATGTCTGTAAGATCCTTTTTGTACAAGTTACACATTATGTGAACTTGTACATATGTGCTATTCCTGATTTGAAAGCTCAGAACCTCTAGAATTCATCCTGGGATGGTGAGAGAGAGTTCCTTTCAGGTTTTGCCATAGAATCTGTTAATCAGAGGTCATTCTGCTCTGATTAGATAATGGTCTGGGACAACGAGAGGTCAAATATTTACATCAAAATCGTATATTCTCTACACTACAACTAGAGTTTTATCACAAAAAAAAATACAATTAAATGTAATTCTTGCTCTGTTTTAGTCTGTGTATCCCTGAAACGATTAATCAATTACTAAAATAGTTGACAACTATTTCAATAATCGATTAGTTGTTTCAGCCCTACTTCAGTATGCGCACCGGCAGAGCAGAGTCACAGGATCAGTCTTTGATTTGATTTGAACATGCGCCTCAAACTTGCAGAAAAAAACACCACAAATCTCAAATAGCCTAATTACCAATAAAGGGGAAAAAGTGCAATATTGTCATGCAGAAATGTATAAAAATGTGCAAACTAAGGCATGTAATTTAAAACAAAATCTGACATAATCCTGAACAATGTGCAGTCAGGCTGAAGGCTCATAGACTGAATCTGAGTGCAGGGGCAGATCAGGGGAATGAAGGGACTGGGGCCCCTGAAATAAAATGAGTCCATGACATAAAAAATAAACTAACCTACATACATTAAAAAAAATCTGTCCAGTTTTCATATTATTATCACACAGAATGAATGTGTCATTAATATTGTTTATGGAGGGAAATGACCACCCCCACCCCAGCAAGTGTGCGAGTATACCCACTAGAAAAATGAAGACTACACCACTGGTTTTAAGCAGTTTTAGTCAATTGACATGAAACATGACAAAGCATACATGGGTCTTCTCTATGAAGACCCATGAGCCCCCACTCCCTCTACGGTGGCCGATCAGCAGCAGAGGATTTCCCCAGATCTTAAGCTTGATTTGGTAAGCTAGCTAGCTGGAGAATTAGCCTATTCTTCCAAACATGCAAAGTCAGCACACAAAGGGGAACAAATCCCCACATGAAAGATGGCATGCTTCCTCACAGCACCAGCTAATCCTTACAACATGTAGACATCTTGTTCGACTGCCTAAGAAACATCCTTTTTAAATCACTGTGCAGTACCGAAACCCTTTTATAATGATTGAGGAAAATACCGTCTTCCTCTAATGTGGGTCTTTCTTAATGACTACAGCATTTTTCCTAATGACAATCAAATATCCTACGGCGCAGACACAACAAGTGATGCAGAACTGGTGTAAACAGGAATAAACAAAAGCATGCCACAGATGTGTTGTGGTCTACTGTATGGACAAAATGTGTAGATGAAAAGGTTCTGAAATCACTGTTCGTGTCTGTCACGCTCTGACGCAGCAGTGACTCAGATGGACAGGTCTGAGTTATGCCAATACTGGGTTTTACACAAAGCAGATGCTAAAGACAGATGTAAGAGCTAAGAGATTTAGGAAAAACATCTAATTTCTATTTTCCTGAGAATTACTGCGATTAGATCATTAGTTCTGTGATTGATATACAGTTGTGGCCAAAAGTTTACATACCCTTTTCATCTTTTGGCCAGTATGAATGATAAAACAAAAATCTTTTTTTCCCACTCATGGTTAGTGCGAAGCCATTTATTGTCAAAGAACTGACAATAAACTTTACCCTTTTGGAATCATAATGAAACAGAAACTACTCAAATGTCCCTGATCTAACATTTACATGACCTTCAACAACTGCCGGGAAAATTGTTCAGGAGTAAAGAGAAACTCACTTCAGCCAAAATACAGGACTCTCTGAAAAACTGTATAATTGTTTCAAGATGCACAATATGTAAAATTCAGGGACATTTGCCTAGTTTCTACTTGAAAAACATAACAAACATGTTTTTTGACAATAAATGGCTTCACGCATCCACTAACGTATCCTTGCCTGCAAGCTGAATTCTCGCGGTATTAAGTTTACATGTACTTTTGGCCACAACTGCATATTATTATACTTATAGCCAGACCTTTGTGTGTTTTCTTTCCACTTTCTGGTATATCTTGTCAGCTAATTTAGACAGCTTTGGCCCATCGGTACAGAGAGAAGCAAGTACCACTGTTGGATCAAAGAAGCCATCGAGATCCAGAAGCACGCTCTTTAGACTGTGAACCAGGACAACGGGGTCTACCGTCTTTCTCACACCTGGAACACAGTTCTGAAGAGGTCGGACTCTAAAAACTAAATCAGCAGACCAAATACATCACAGTAACATCACATGACACTTCTGAGGAAGTGGAGCCGAACCATGTAAAGGTATGAAAAGCAAACATTAAGGTCTGGCCATAAGAATATACGGGTATATCGTCTGCTTTATCAGAAGACACAATGAATCAGATTTTATTTTTCATCAAGATCCAGTTCACGGTGCATGTTCTGGATCATTAAAATTTGAAAGTAGAAATTGAAATGATAGACAGGTGACATGTTGGCTAATACGCTCACCACTCAGCAAGAAGGTTTGATCACGGGGTCTCAAACGTTTTGGGACAAGGGATCATGGAACGTTCCACCAATCAGCACTTGTTCACATAGTTCCATCAAATATTTAAATGCTGGAGATTAAATCATGACAAAATGTGTTGATTGTGATTTGAAGAATTCCTGTGAAAAGGCTGAGTAAGAATCTGGAGGAGGAGGATTTGGGAATGTTCCTACATTAAAGCGGAACTTGAGCAGACAGAGACAGCCTGTGGTTGATCAACTCTGGGTCTCCCACGGGACGACATTAAACAGAGAAGAAAACCATTCAGAGAAAATAAGGCGTTACAAAACAGCAATAAGAAAACACAAGCGTGGGCGACAGTGGCTCAGATGGTAGAGCAGGTCATCTCATGTCTTTGCCATAGTGAATGAATAATACTATTATTATTAACATGTATTTTGAGATAGTCAGGGCAAAAGCAACAAATTATAGACAACCATAGTTCCAAGTAACTGCAATTTGATCAAAAAATAACCTGTAGATACAGTGCCTCTCGAAAGTACGAATACACCTTGAACTTTTGCACATTTTGTCAGGTTTACAACCATAAACATAAATATTTTATTTTGAATTTTTTACTGGAAGTTCACACACAAGTAACAGACAACTGTGGAGTGAAATCAAAATGATACATGATTTTGTTATTATTTTAAAAATAGAAAATAGAAAAGTGGGGTGTGCACAAGTATTCATACAGCTTTTTTCTGAGTGTATTAAATTGCCTTTAAAACATTCCTAATGACTGCTGAATGTTCACACCTTGCCCTAATGATTAAATAGAGGCCACCTTTGTGTGATCTACTCAGCATAGTTACAGCTGTTCTGTGAGGGCCTCAGAGCTATGGTCAGAGGGTATTGGTCACTAAACATCATGAAGGCCAAAGAGCACACCAGAGAGGTCAGGGATAAAGTTGTGGAGAAGTTTAAACTAGCGTTAAGTTATACAATGATTTCCGAAGATTTCAACATCTCACGGAGCACTGTTCAATCCATCATCTGGAAATGGAAAGAGGATGGCACCACTGCGAACTTACCAAGACACGGCCGTCCACCTAAACTAACAGATCGAACAAGGAGAGCACTGGTCAGAAAGGCAACCA
>OMNZ01031156.1:4402-28880 GCA_900303255.1 Lesueurigobius sanzi
GGGGGGGGGGGGGGGGGGGGGGGGGGGGGGGGGGGGGCAGGCCTGTGTGTGAGAGCGTGGACTCACAGCGCCACCTAGGGGAGCTCTGAACCACAGCCAGCAACATCTGTCCGCCACGTCCCCCGCTCGCCCCCCTCCCTCCTTTTTCTTTCCACTCTTTTTTTTTGCTGCTTCTAATTACAAACACATGCGGACTGTTTCCAGGCCCTGCTGCCAAGCCCACGGTGCAGCCTCTGAGCTCAGCACTCAGGCACGTCCCTGGACCTTAGAAGGAGGCCCAGAGAAGCCTACTTTAGAGTTAGGGGGGAAGAAATACACGTCACGCTGCAACTCATGCTGGAAAATGTGACAGAATGGGACTGTTAGGCAGCAGGGAGAGCAGAATCAATGGAGGTTTTAGAGTTTCCCTCTTTGCTGCAAAAAGTCCATACTTGCTGCTTTATTCTTCTGAAGCTTCTTCGTAGAAAGCTTGTGTCACTGAGTTGTTTTTCATCTGAGAAAACAAAAACATAAGTACAAAGGCCATTAGGGACACAGATTGAACTCAAACAAGCCATTCATTTGGCATCAAAACATCACTTTCTGGTCATCTTTATGGCTGTAACTGCACAACAGTGTATGGCAGACCATGTATATATCCATAAATATAACATTAGACATCTTTGGGGTTTATTTGGTCATTTATTTCCCAATGTTTACTTGTTTGTTTGTTTTTTTTGGGGGGGGATAAGCCTTCTATCTCTTTTCATGGCACCAGATGTCTGACCTCTACCCCCCCTCCCCCTCCCCTCCCTCTCTCCCTCTGTGGCGCCCCCTTCAGGCTCAAGTTTGAGCTGCACCATGGACGGCCAGGTGTTCGCCGACCGTGACGTATGGAAACCCGAGCCCTGCCAGATCTGCGTGTGCGACAGCGGCTCAGTCTTGTGCGACGCCGTGATCTGCGAGGACGTGGACTGCCCCAACCCCATCATCCCCCACGACGAGTGCTGCCCCATCTGCCCCGACGACGGTACTGCGCTTTACGCACTCCTGACGCTGTGACTTTAGCACCACTGGCCAGTAGTTGTGCAAGCTGTGTTTTGGCATGACTTTGAACCCTACGAGCCTGTCATAGCCCATCTATAGTCAGCATCAGCATCAGCATCAGCATCAGCATCATCATCATCATCATCATCATCATGTAGCGATTTACAGTTTGTTTTGGCCAGTCCTGGGCTTGATTCCTCTTGTTTATCAAAGCTGGAAAAGCACACACTGGCATTACACTGGTCACTAAACTAAAAGGCAGCTCTAACTAATGCATGGAGCTAATATCTACAATAAAGTGTATACAGTATATGTACACACAAGCACATATATGCTATAAAAAAGTATTTCAGGCAGTTTTGAGCTACAGCTTTGTCTATGTCTACCCATACTTTCTCAAGAAGTCCACAGAAAATGCAATAGTTTAACAATATTCAAGCAATTGGGGCAAAAGCATGATTTTGCCCCATGTCTGTAATAGGCCCATGATTTCTTGTACTGATAATCATTTATGTTTTGCAGGATTCCAAGATGCTCAGGTTGAGGTAAGCATCTCTTTCTTTCTTTGTTTACATGCACTGCGTAGCTTGAATTAGCCACATGAGAAGATCCAATAGTTTAAAAGTGGTGTTTTGTCCAGCTACAGTCAAAAGAGTTTGTGTAATGTTTTGCTGTATTTACTAAACAATGCTGTTTTTACGATTTCCCACAGGGACCCAGAGGAGAGCGTGGACCCAAGGGAGACCGGGTGAGTGAAATCGTTTGAGAAAATCGTTGTTTTTGCTCCGTGGATGTGGCTGCTGTGGTTTGGGGAAAGCCACGTATGAAGTGAGTGTCTGGAGTCAGCGTGGCAGGAGCACAGAGAGGAGCTGCTGAGGAAGCCCGTTCAGTGGACTCTTTTAGGATGGAGTGTTTTGTAAATGATGCATCAGTGATCACGCCATGAGTTACTGAGGACGTCTTGGCCTCAGCCCGTGGTGTCCCGAGGAGTTGAGGAGGTCAAAGTTGTACAATGATGAGATCAGGAACATTCTGAGGTCAAGCTCCAACATGCGCTGCACCGAGTTGGATTCTGTCCTAGTTCACTTTTAATTCAAGACAAATGGCTTCACAGCTGCTCGGCCCAGGCATAATATGTTCAGTATTTAGTATTTAGTTACTGCAGACATTGCTGGATATTTTGGCATACATTTTTTTTATTTATTTGAGCAATAGATTTATAAATGTTTCATATTAAAAACTGATGATATATATTTGAGTTAAGAGATTCAGACGTTTGTAAGGTTTCTTCATCCATTGTGGCCAGGACTCCCCTGAAAAAGAGATTCTTAATCTCAGTGGGACTTTCCTGATTAAATAAAGGTGAAATAAAAATATATATTTTTTAAATCCACTGTTTATCTTGATGATGTCACATGACCAACTGACACTTGTACTTCCTGGTTGGTCACGTGATGTGCCATTAGCAGTTGAAGCTGAGGTCAATTATTAAACAGCTGATTGATTATTTTTGCATGTAATGTGCAAACTTATTCACTCTTTTGAAGGTAGTACAGATGACTGCGTTCAACAATGAAAAGGTTTTAATTTGAATGTACATTTGAACTGAAGTCCTTGTTTCTCTGCAGGGTCCTGCTGGCCCAGCTGGTAGAGATGGCATGGATGGACAGCCTGGACTTCCTGGACCTCCCGGCCCCCCTGGTCCCCCTGGCCTTGGTGGAGTAAGTTTTGAAATTCATAATTTTCCATCTTTTTGGGTCATGTGAGGCCAGGGGCGATGCTAAATCAGACTAAGTGAAGCATCAACCTTTTCAGTGTGGAAACATAAACCAGACAGTCATGCTCTGATTTGAACTAGATTAGGTCCCTTGTAAATCAGCTCAGTCTGAGGTCAAGGAAAGGTCACAAGGTCATAAGATGAAGTAGATCCTTCAAGGGTCAACAGCGACTGGCATGTGTGCCACAGCTACACACAAACAGATTTTTTTTCTAATTTTAAATGTAGCCTATAAATAATTTGGGAAGTGGATTTGTGCAGAGATACAGCTACTGATGATGCTGACTGGGAGCTTACTATATAAACCTGCAGAAAGCATAAGGCCAGAAAAGCACCAGAAAACTGGAATACACATACTGTATGTTCAGGTCAAGCCCCCCTCCCTCCCAACACACACATGCCCCAAATGTAATAGATGTCTAGGGACTCATGAATAAAGCTTATACTGCAATGAGATACATGATCGGAGCAGTACTGTGCTGGTTTGTGGTATTTTGCCTGTGCTACGGAGGAATACAACTTGAGAGATGTTGTCAATAATCAAGTGTGTAATCATTCACACATGCTTGAGGAGAGAGACCTTAGGGCCTTAGCATATGGTGTTTGTAAGGGCAGGACAATATCATAAGATAATAATAATAATAATAATAATAATAGAGATTGCTATTACAGCTGCAATTAAATCCACTTTAATAACAAAATACATTTTTAGTTGTACTTGTTGTATCGGGTGTAAGTTTGTCTTTCCTAAGTGTCATTTTAATGTTTGTTGAGCTCTGCTGTTGTGCTTCATTAATAGAAAAATAATTAGCGTTGTGTTGTTCTTTCAATTGATCACTTACTGTTATTCCTGATTTCCAGCCTGCTATGCTAATGCTAATATGAATTAGCATTAGCATGAAATTATGAGGCCTTATGTATTAGAAATGAAAACAAAGCTATTGAATATGCACTGACCCACAATAGCCATAAATAAAATACATAGAATCCTTGGTCATTTTTGATTAAAAACAAAACAACTCATGGAGCAAATAGTAATGTATCTTTCCTCCTCAGAACTTCTCCCCTCAAATGTCTGGTGGCTTTGATGACAAATCCCCTTCCATAGGTGTGCCTGGACCTATGGTGCGTATGAGACACATTCACAGAGCAGGGAGAGTGCTCCTCCTGTAAAACGCATTGACTAACCTGTTATCACTCTCAGGGCCCTATGGGACCCCGTGGAGCCACTGGACCTGCCGGCTCAAGCGTAAGTACCCCACTCTGCAAAATAACAAGGGGCACATGTTGACAGTGTTTCTCACGCTGTGGTGCTGGTGCCACTGGTGCCGGTGCCACTGGTGCCGGTGCCACTGGTGCTGGTGCCACTGGTGCCACTGGTGGAGGTGCCACTGGTGCCGGTGCCACTGGTGCTGGTGCCACTGGTGCTGGTCCCACTGGTGCTGGTGCCACTGGTGGAGGTGCTCTGGGCCTCTGCAGTTCTTTGCTGACAGTTGTGTTCATGTGTTTGCCCTCTAAGAGCTGGTTTTGAGATATTGTAGACCTGGTTTAGTCGTACTTCTGGACCTGATTTAGCTCTGACGGTACAATTTTAGTTTTTGTGGTGTTTGGTGTGAAAGGCTTGAGAACCAACTTTTTTATTTATTATTTAATATTTTATTTATTTCTTTGTTTATTTATTTACCAGTATTTGTTTATTTATTGATGTGTTTTTAATTTATTTAGCATTCAAGACTATGCTCTATGATCCACTCTAAATATGGAGTGTGGCATATCAGGATTTATATGTAACTCTTGGTAGTGAGCACATGGTTTCTCATGTCACTAAAAACTAAAATGGCTGTGTTAAGGACCTGGGAGCCATATTCCCAGCGTTATGGTCAGAGTGGTACATGCACACATGCTACAGAGCCTTCAGTAAAGACTGCTCTATTTACCTTTGTCAACAACAACAACATGATACTGTCTTTCCTTTCTTTCATATTACATTTGACAGTCACATAACGTCTGATCATGTTGACCTGACCAAACACATTTAGTAACCAACAAAAAGCTACACATGACAAGGCTTAATCTTGAACGGAGCTTGTCAATAGTAGTATGTCCTTTTTATTCCGACTGTCTAGTAATGGTCTTTGTCTCCCCCTACAGGGCCCTCAAGGATTTACTGGCCCCCCTGGTGAGCCTGGTGAGGCTGGAGCTTCTGTAAGTATCAACTAAATGAATAAAAACAAAAACATACTTTTCATCTTGCCCTGACATCGTTCTCCACCTTTGTTTTCCATTTCACCAGGGCCCCATGGGTCCTCGTGGCGCAGCTGGCCCTCCTGGAAAGAACGGCGAGGATGTAAGTATATATTAGTGTCGAAATAGTTGTTATCATTTGTTACTTTGTGCACGTGTTTAACTTTGCTGACTGTGTGCTCAGGGTGAGTCTGGCAAACCTGGTCGTGCTGGTGAGCGTGGACCCGCTGGCGCTCAGGTAGGCTTAAAACCCGATATCTGGCCATGTGCAAAGTCTTAATAAGTGAAAAACAGCTAAATCTGAGTGTGATGCGTTTAGGGAGCTCGTGGATTCCCCGGAACTCCTGGACTGCCCGGAATCAAAGGACACAGAGTGAGTGCCGTCCCAACATGTCAACTGTAAACCTGACATGACAGCAGAACATAAGCTAACACATTTGGTCTTTACAGGGATTCAGTGGTGCTGATGGTGCCAAGGGAGACTCCGGCCCTGCTGGACCCAAGGTAAGCTTCTATTGCAGCACGGGTAGGCCAGTTTGCTGTTTGCAGGCCAACTTGTGTCCAAGTTCTAAGGCCCGAGGCTCCCCACGGTGGTCCAAACTCAAGCACTGTTATGTCCACGATAGTATTTTTAGTAGTGTCGTTCATTCAAGGTTCAAGGAGTCGTTATTATCCCCAAGGGACAATTTGATTTGCAGCAGCAGGACCCTTACATCGAACACACTCACACGATAATTGAAAAAAAAGGAATCTTAAAATTCACTAATAAAAGGGGCCAAATGACCCAATCTAACACACAACTGGCTTTCCACTCTCACGCACTGCTCATGGTATGGATGAAGTAGTATAGTGTGTTTGTATAGTATTTTTTCAGTAGAAATGATGACTATTTTAGCAGATGTTTAGATATTCGACACACGCATCATATTTCTCTACATCATTTGGTGCCAGTGGATTTATGCTGGGGGGAGTTTGGCCCACGAGCCTGACACTAACACTAACAGAATCAGAATAGATTTTATTGCCATTGTCAATGAAAAGTGCCACAGACTAGACCAACATTGACCATGTACGTCTCAAACCTTCAAATATAGATAAATGAAAATCTTTCCTTCCTGTCCAAACCCTCACAGTTAAACTTGGGACTATAAAAATGGAACATTTAAAAGAATTAGCAGGAGATACATAAGCAGCTATGTAGGTGTGAGTAACTGAAGCTGTAACAAAGGAGGGAGGTAACTTTGATAGAAACCTGTAATAATGATGTATTCATAATAAGAAGTACTAGTACGAAGTGCATAAACAACAGTTTTTCTAATACTTGATTTCATGCCCAGACAATTACAAATTAGTAGAGCTTATGCCAGGATTAAAATGTATTGATATTTCATGCTAATAACACAATAGTGCTCTTTTTTCTAATGACTTGGACAGGATACATGCAGTATTTGAATATGTATTTACATATTGTACATTGTGCTTTAATGATGTGTCATTACTAAGCAGAGGCGGGTAGTTTATTGCAATACTTTTTAGTAACGGTACTTTCTGGAGTAGTTTTATTACACAGTACCCTTACTTGAGCAATATTGTTTTGAAGTAACAGTACTCTTACTAGAGTAAAACATGTAATACTCTTAACACTGTGACCAAAGCTTCATGTTGACAGATGGAAATGAACCAAATATCAATGCACTTTTTATGCAGTGTTACTCAGTTCTCACAGTACTCAAGGAGTTTTACTTCAGTAATCCTTTGGTCACTACTTTTTACTTCTACTTGAGTAAAATGATTTTCAGCTTACTTGATATTTTGGCTACTCCACCCACCTCTGCTACTATAGTATAAGCCATTAGTTAACAGGCGGAATACATTGAAATATTTATTATTTATGTTTATCATTATTATAATCTACATCACATGCAGATGACATAAGTGACATCATGTCCATACCTTTGTGTGACAGGGAGAGGCTGGAGCTTCTGGTGAGAATGGTACTCCTGGCGCTATGGTAAGTCGCCACATGGCCGCCATCTTGGATACTTATCTTTGTTGTCATTCCTGATCTGACTTCATGTTCCTTTTTGTCAGGGACCTCGTGGTCTTCCTGGTGAGAGAGGCCGCCCTGGTGCTACTGGATCTGCTGTGAGTAAACACACAGGGTTTTAGTCTTTATTCAAATGTTCCCACTTTTCATTCAAATTGATTTGTATGTTGTCGTAGGGAGCTCGCGGTAACGATGGTGCTGCTGGTGCTGCTGGACCTCCAGTAAGTCTCCTCTGCCACAGTCATGGCTTTGAATGGAGCACTCAAATGATGTAATCACTATGTTCCCCTCTCATCTTACAGGGTCCCACTGGCCCCTCTGGACCTCCTGGATTCCCTGGTGGCCCTGGATCCAAAGTAAGTTTTCTATTATTCTAGTTCTGTTGGGATTGTTGACCTCATTGACCTTTGACCAAAGGCTTTATTTGGGGCGACAGTGGCGCAGGTGGTAGAGCGGGTCGTCTCATGATCGGTAGGTCGGGGTTCGAATCCCGGCTCCTGCAGGTGCAGACTGTCGTTGTGTCCTTGGGCAAGACACTTCACCCAATGCCTAAGTGTGAGTGGTTGGTTGTGGTCGGAGGGACCGTTGGCGCAGATGTGAGCAGCCTCGCTTCTGTCAGTCTACCCCAGGGGAAACTGAGGCTACAAATGTAGCTTACCACCATCACCCTGGAGTGAATGAGCCCCCCCTCCCTTTCATGTGTGAAGCGCTTTGGGTGTGACTATGTCATATGAAAAGCGCTATACAAATAACCTTCCCTTCCCCAATACTTTGAACCTCTTTTGAGACAAGTGTGTTATAGCCACATTATCCTATGAGCTGTACAATATAGATAAATATATATTTTAAATGATTTAACGTGATTGTTTCTCTCTTTCAGGGTGACGTTGGAGCTCAGGGTGGTCGTGGACCCGAGGGCCCCGCTGGTGCCCGCGGAGAGCCTGGTAACCCTGGACCTGCTGGCCCCGCTGGCCCTAGTGTAAGTGACAGCCATCATCCATGTCTTTCCCCATTTTCATCAATAGTTTGGACACAGCAAAGGTCTGTGAAGCCTCAGGTCTAAGTTTGATTGTTCTTTTAGGGAAACCCCGGAGCCGATGGCGCTGCTGGAGCCAAAGGAGTCGCTGTAAGTGCTTCTCTGAAAACATTTGAAACAATAAATAATAAGTCAATAAATGGGTTGAAATAAGATTCTAGAGATTAGAATCAGTCTGATTGGGAACGGTAGACTGATGCAGATTATATTGTTGTATGCTGCCCTCTGCAGGGTGCCCCTGGAATTGCTGGAGCTCCTGGTTTCCCCGGACCTCGTGGACCACCTGGACCTCAGGGTGCACTTGGTGCCGCAGGAGCCAAGGGTAACACTGTGAGTACTGCTTGATATTAAACCTATATGATTTATCAGATTTTTAGCTCCTCAGGCCTAAATGCTTTTCTTCAAGGTTGAATCTGAAATGCCTTTACCTGATTCTGTCTAGCAGTAGAACACAGTTAGTTCCTTCAGTAGATTATAAACTCAAAAATAATTCTGTGCCTCTCATTTTAAAGCATTTGTATCAATTTCATGAACTTGCAAGTTATTTTTTCTAAACTGCTGTGGAACTTGTGGAACATATTTATAAACTCTTTAAAGAATTGGAATAGCATTTACTCACTCCTCCTTTCAATGTTTTTTTAAGGATAGTATCAGGTACAGGGCCTTGCTGCTGTGTTTGATCATTATTTTGTTGTTGTTTTTCTATAGGGTGAAGTTGGTGCCCCCGGAGCCAAGGGAGAGGCCGGTGTTAAGGGAGAGGCAGTAAGTTCACCACAAACAAAGAGCTAAATAATGCTTATTAAACACATGGTCTCTCATTTATATGATTGTGTGTGCTTTTCTAGGGCGCTGCTGGAGTTCAGGGACCCCCAGGATCTCCTGGTGAGGAAGGCAAGAGAGGTGCCAGAGGTGAGCCCGGTGCTGCTGGAACCCGTGGAGCCCCCGGAGAGAGAGTATGTACTTTCATATATGTGTTCTCTAACTTTGATCATGTGTTGAATGAAGTATAGATATTAAACAACACTCTTGTACAGAGGTTATGCACTTGCATCATTTTTAAAAGAGAATCCTCAACATTGCGGATTGTCAAAAGCACTATCAACAATGTAGAATGGACTCCACATTAAGCTTCTCTCATCAGTCCATTGACTGAGTGGCAGATTAATTAAAAACAAACTTGGACTCATTTTGCTGCTGTTTCCTGATGAAATGCTAACTGTCATGCTATGCTATGACATCACACACATAACCTCCATTGGTAAAACTATTATGACTACACTTGGATAAGTCGGTTTGGAACAGGACCTTTATTTTTGTGACTCTTGCAAATGTTGGTGTCTGATGTTATCGAGCAGGAGAATCGTTTCAAATGAAGCGTCCAGTGGCCTGTCCTTGATAATAACATATTGTTGTGTCCACTTCAGGGTGCCCCTGGCGGTCGTGGTTTCCCTGGCGCTGATGGCCCTGCTGGACCCAAGGTCAGTAATGCAAAGCAACACATGATAAGTGTTGTTAAAGGACTGGGACATAGGAGTTCTCAGAGTGGAGCCACATCTCGACTTCAGTTTCCCATTCTGGACAGTAAACCTGAACTATATATTAGGGGATTTAATATCAATATCACTGAGCATCTCCATGTGACTGAGATTGACCATTTTTGTTTTGTTTTTGAGGGTCTAAAACAAAAATTCATAGTGATGTAACAATGTGCAAATGTTTTTAGTTTGTTTTTTAGTTTGATTAGATTGATTTCAAACATGTAGCACATAAGCACATAATAAAACAGAGTATTGAAAACCACACAATTCACCAACCAAAGAAAACAACACAAAGTTTAACATATGCGAAAAGGAGTGGGAGGAAGTCAAGACTAATTTATTCCCACCCCAAGCTAACTAAACATTTTCTTTATTTACAAATTACAAACATATACATATATACAAGTAAATATACATATACACAAGTATATGTATATTTACATATACTTTGAGGCTTCTCTTGTTTTAGGCCTGATTTTGTACTTTTTAAGTCTTGTTCTGACAAAATTTGATTAAAAAGAAAACAAATTGATTACAATTATTCTAAATTAATTAGGGCTGTCAAGTTGATGTTTTAACACGCGATCAATCAAAAGATAGGGGCTTTTCCCGTCGATTTATAAAATAGGTATTCATGTGTTAATTCATGTGTTTTAATTATGCAATATCAATATTCAAAGTAACTGTAATTGATTGTGGTTTATCTGATTTAAAAAGTGCATTGATTGACAGCACTGACTTGAATCAAGCCTCCTGTGTCAAAATAGTTTTTCAAAATATTGCAATAACATATTGTTATCACTTTATTCAAGACACAAATGTGCTGCGAGTGATTGACACTTTGGAGCTTGTGTAAAGCAGAGACACATGTATCAGGACAGAGGACAGAGGACTCAAACTGGGACTGTCTCAGTAAATTGGGATGTCTGGTCATCACTCTAATGTTCACCATGTGTGATGTTTTCAGTCTTCTTTATTTTGATATTTACTTTTTGTTTTTACATTTTACTAGGGTGCCAATGGTGAGCGTGGTGCCCCTGGTCTGGTTGGACCCAAAGGTTCCACCGGTGAGTCTGGTCGCACTGGCGAGCCTGGTTTGCCCGGTGCTAAGGGTATGACTGGTAGCCCTGGCAGCCCTGGATCCGATGGCAAGACAGGACCTTCTGTAAGTCTATACTCACAAACATCAGCAAACGATGAGACATGACTTGTATCGGAGCAAAATTAATGCTTGTTAATTCGTTTTTTAGGGAGCCCCTGGACAAGATGGCCGCCCTGGACCCCCAGGACCTGTTGGAGCCAGAGGCCAGCCTGGAGTAATGGGATTCCCTGGACCCAAGGGAGCCGCTGTGAGTAATTATCACTAGCATTGCGCTAGTAACAGAGAAGAATGAGCCTAAACTCACCTGCCTGGGTATTTTTTTTCTAGGGAGAGGGTGGAAAACCCGGTGAGAGAGGTGTGATGGGACCTACTGGAGCTGCTGTAAGTTGTTTACTCTTGAGCGCGTCCTAATTATAATAAGGCCATTATTGAAAAGTGTCATTAAAATCTTCCTTTCTTCATTTAGGGTGCTGTTGGAAAGGATGGCGAAGTTGGCGCCCAGGGACCCTCTGGCCCCGCTGTACGTGAAATAAACTTTGCTGCAGAACCATGGATCATGTGCAGTATTGATTTTTTTTTTTCACTTTTAGGGCCCCGCTGGTGAGAGAGGAGAACAGGGAGCTGCTGGCCCTCCTGGATTCCAGGGACTCCCAGGACCTCAGGGTTCTGCTGGTGAGTCCGGAAAGCCTGGCGAGCAGGTAAGAGCCATCATACTGATTTGTTGAGCAAGTTTTCTGAGATCCTCTGTCTTCAATGTTCTGTTTGTGTTTTTGTAGGGTATGCCCGGAGAGGCTGGAGCCCCAGGACCTGCTGGATCCAGAGTAAGTAACTTCTGACCCCCATAGTCAAAGAGAGAGGAATACTACTTTGGATTATCATATTAAAGTTGTGGTCATTGTTCTTCTTAGGGTGACAGAGGTTTCCCTGGTGAGCGTGGTGCCCCAGGTGCTATTGGACCTGCTGGTGCTCGTGGTTCTCCTGGATCTGCTGGAAATGATGGTGCCAAGGTAATCCACATCATGATGGATTTCAGTGAAGCTTAAATATTGTTGCAATTTTCCTTCAACATGTTATTTCTTTAGGGAGATGCTGGTGCCCCCGGTGCTCCTGGAGCTCAGGGTCCCCCCGGACTGCAGGGAATGCCTGGTGAGCGTGGTGCTGCTGGACTTCCAGGACTGAAGGGAGACAGAGTAAGTGTCCTATTCTGACCCAAAGACATCAGTACATGAATGCCATGTTCAGAATGACATTAAACATGTTGACATTTTTCATTTTAGGGAGATCAAGGAGCAAAGGGTGGTGATGGAGCTCCTGGTAAGGATGGCGTTCGTGGTATGACTGGACCTATTGGACTTCCTGGACCTGCTGGTGCTACTGGAGACAAGGGAGAGGCTGGCCCTGGTGGACCTGTCGGACCTGCTGGAGCTCGTGGTGCCCCTGTATGTTTTTAGTAGTATCCATGCTCACTTTTATATTCCAGTATATGAAGATATGTTTACAAACAAAGTTGCTGGTTTGATTCTCAGGGTGAGCGTGGAGAGTCTGGACCACCTGGACCTGCTGGATTCGCTGGACCTCCTGTTAGTGAAACATGGACTTTTCTACATCATAATTTTTAGCAAACTCAGAATGGCGCTGACTTCTACTTTGCCACTTCAGGGTGCTGACGGACAGGCTGGTGCTAAGGGAGAGAGTGGAGATAATGGTGCTAAGGGAGATGCTGGTCCCCCTGGAGGTGCTGGACCTACTGGTGCCCCTGGACCTCAGGTTTGCGAACTGTGACAAAATGATACCAACATTCTGTGATGCCATCAAAACCATAACATTAATCTGCTCCATCAGGGTCCCATTGGAAACACTGGCCCTAAGGGAGCCCGTGGACCTGCCGGACCTCCTGTAAGTCACTTCCTCTCATTTCACGTGCAGAACTTAATAGTTAGTAGCCTCTGTCATATTAGATTACTGACTGATGTTTTTTTTTCCTGCAGGGTGCAACTGGCTTCCCTGGTGCTGCTGGAAGAGTTGGACCTCCTGGCCCCTCTGTAAGTGTGCAATTGAAAGATTGACTTGTGAAAATGCGTTCGAATGAAATGAAATAAAATATAGCAGTGATTTAACATCAGTTTTCCTCCACCTATGAATAGGGCAACGCTGGACCTCCTGGACCTGGTGGACCCTCTGGCAAGGAAGGACCCAAAGGAAACCGTGGTGAGACTGGTGCTGCTGGTCGTGCTGGTGAGGTTGGTCCTGCTGGAGCTCCTGGAGTCCCCGGAGAGAAGGGTAGCCCTGGTGCTGAAGGTCCTTCTGTAAGTTATCTTAACTGATCCTTAATTATGATGAAAAATGGTGAGGATTATAGGCTCCTATTTCTATGTTTTTTTTTACCCTCTAGGGCAGTTCTGGTATTCCTGGTCCTCAGGGTATTGCTGGACAGCGTGGTATTGTTGGTCTCCCTGGACAGAGAGGAGAGAGAGGTTTCCCTGGTATGCCCGGACCTGCTGTAAGTTACTTACACATATAGACTGAAATGGCATCTTAGTAGAAGAAATATTCAACTGATCTGTATTGTTTTCCATAGGGAGAGGTTGGAAAGCAAGGATCTGTGGGGCCTGGTGGTGAGCGTGGACCCCCTGGACCCATGGGACCCCCAGGACTTGCTGGTGCCCCTGGTGAGACTGGACGTGAGGTATGAGCAACTTGTGTGACATATTTTCCAATTTTACAAAATCAAAAGATTAACTGGACTTTGTTTGTGTTTGTATTTAGGGATCCCCAGGTAATGAGGGAGCAGCTGGACGTGACGGAGCTGCCGGACCCAAAGTAAGTGCAACACAGTTCACAATCACAATAGAGTAAGATTAGAGATTATTGTTTATAACATCTTTGTGTTCCTTTCAGGGAGATCGTGGTGAGGGCGGTGCTGCCGGTGCCCCTGGTGCTCCTGGACCTCCTGGGGCCCCTGGACCTGTTGGACCCGCTGGAAAGAGTGGTGACCGTGGAGAGACTGTATGTGTCAAAGCAATTCTTTTTCCAGAAAATGTCTTTGAAATGTTTCCCAGGTTGAACTAATGTATGTTTTTGTGGTGACAGGGACCTGCTGGCCCCGCTGGTGTTGCTGGCCCTGCTGGACCTCGAGGCCCCGCTGTAAGTAACATGTAACATAAGCAAGATCAGCCACTAAATATAATATGATCACAAATGGAGATCAACATATCTAACACACTGTCATCCAAACAGGGACCTGCTGGAGCCCGTGGAGACAAGGGAGAGTCCGGAGAGGCTGGTGAGAGAGGAATGAAGGGACACAGAGGATTCACTGGCATGCAGGGACCTCCTGGCCCCGCTGTGAGTTGAAAATCATTTTGCGCGTACTGTATCGTCAAACCACTTTATATGATTTCTGAAATGATCTCTCTTTGACACAAGGGATCATCTGGAGAGCAAGGACCTGCTGGCACTGCTGGACCTGCTGGACCTAGAGTGAGTTGAATGAGTGAAATGAGCTGAAAGTTGTATTTGTGATTATATAAGACAATCAGGATGACCTTAGTTTTTTTTGTCATTTACAGGGCCCAGCTGGATCTGCTGGTACCCCTGGTAAGGATGGCATGAGTGGCCTCCCTGGACCTACTGGACCTTCAGGACCTCGTGGACGTTCTGGCGAGATGGGACCCGCTGTGAGTATATCTAACCATTATTTTGCTCCAGACTTTGTTAAAGTTGAATTATGTGCTAAGGGACCTGTTGTCTCTTTTTCTAGGGTCCTCCCGGACCTCCCGGACCCCCTGGAGCTCCAGGCGCTCCTGGTGGTGGATTTGACCTCGGATTCATTTCCCAGCCTCAGGAGAAGGCCCCTGATCCCTTCCGTATGTTCCGTGCTGATGATGCTAATGTTCTGCGTGACCGTGATCTGGAGGTGGACAGCACCCTCAAGAGTTTGAGCCAGCAAATTGAGCAGATTCGCAGCCCCGACGGAACCCGCAAGAACCCTGCAAGAACCTGCCGAGACCTGAAGATGTGCCATCCAGAATGGAAGAGCGGTGAGTACCAAGAGTTCAGTTTTTGATCATTAATATGTGGCGGAGGATTTGGCTTTGTTTGACTATCTCCAATTGTACAGATTTCTACTGGATTGATCCCGACCAGGGCTGCACTCAGGATGCCATCAAAGTCTACTGCAACATGGAGACAGGCGAGACATGTGTATCACCTGCTCAGCCTGAGGTCGCCAAGAAGACCTGGTACCTGACCAAGAACATCAAGGAGAAGAAGCATGTCTGGTTTGGCGAGACCATGAATGAAGGCTTCCAGGTACTGCATTTTTAAATTAAAAACAGCACTATTTAACACTATCAACTTTGTAACCAATGACCAATGAAATTGCTGCTCTTGTCTCCATAGTTTGAGTACGGCAGCGAGGGCTCTCAGCCAGAGGATGTTAACATTCAGCTGACCTTCCTGCGCCTTATGTCCACTGAGGCATCTCAGAACATCACTTACCACTGCAAGAACAGCGTGGGCTACTTTGATGCCAGCGTTGGTAACCTCAAGAAGGCTCTGCTCCTACAGGGCTCCAACGAGATTGAGATCAGAGCCGAGGGCAATAGCCGTTTCACCTACAGTGTTCTGGAGGACGGATGCACGGTAAGGAAGCAGTAGGGTGCATTTATAGACAAGTTATTTCATAGTTCACATTTCACTGTCTACAACATAAAAAAGAATGATCTGAATTAAACCAGTGTTTCCCATTAATAACAGAGACTATGGCGGCCCCCCATGGTCTAATTTTGTTAGTCTAAAAACAAGCTAAGCAAGACATTTGGATAGGAAATTACAATTTGTGTGCTTCTTGTCTGAACATAAACATATAACATTAAGTATACTGTTAAAAATGTAATTGATAAGATAAAATATCACTACAAAAGGGACATTTTACTCAAAATACCTATTCTGGTTTCTCTTTTTCCTCTTTCTATTCCCTCTTTTTATTTTTGGTTACTAAGTTTACCATAACCATAAGACTTCAATTTCCCTTTTAAATATTAGATTACATTTTTTGAAGATCACCTATACCACCATGATCTCTTTCAAATTCGTGGGAAACACTGATTAAGCAATTTACCACTAGATGTTGCTAAATAAGACCAGAAGTACCAGAGATGTATGGCAGCTTTCTCCTGCATATTACTAATTTGCCATGTATTTTGTTCTCTTTCAGTCACACACCGGAACATGGGGCAAGACAGTTATCGACTACAAGACAACGAAAACATCTCGCCTCCCCATCATTGATATCGCTCCTATGGACGTTGGTGCTCCAGACCAAGAGTTTGGCATTGAAGTGGGACCTGTCTGTTTCTTGTAAAAAGAGCAATCTGGACTTGAAATTGTTGTTGCGTGAGTGCGTGCGTGCGTGTGTGTTTTTTTTCTAGCAGTCATCTCTCTACAAAAAACCCCACCATAACATTATGAAATTTGCAAGCCCTCCATCCTAAAAAAAAAAGCTGCACTTCAACGAAATGGCGGTGACGCAGAAATATTGCTGTCATCGCGTTTGGGACCACTACTTTTTTTATCCTGGTTTTTGAGTTCTTTTTTTTTTTTTTTACAACAACACCAAGGATCCTGTAAAGACGTTTTGTTTCACTGGCAACAAGAAAATAATATATGCTTCTGTAAAGTGTAAAAAATCGACTTCCCCCGCATTCCATCAAGCCCCGACCTGGCCTCTCTGGAGTTTACACAAGTGACTTATTTTTCTACACCACTGCAAAGAGAGGAAGGACAGTCCCAACAGACAGAACCCAAATGCATTGTACCACGTTCAGGTGTTGATGAATAAACGGTGAAACTGACAGCCATGTTTGTTTCTGCCCATCCTTTTGACTCGGCATGGACGTATGCTTGTTTGTTCCTTCCTGTCCTTTTGTATTAAAACCACCAGCAGAGAACACACGGGCTGACACCTTTTTTTGAAGAACAAAAATGTCTCGTGGCTACCTCCCAGCTTTGAAAAAGGGGCCCATGTGTGTGAAGGGGAGCCTGTTGTGGCAGTCAGTGGGGTAGTCAAGTTTTCAGCAGCAAAAATAGCTAAATCTTAAAGGTGCTACTCTTTTTTTTAAGGGTTGTCCGATTTCCAACATGGCGGTATTGTATTGTTGAGGCCGTGTTGGAATTGCAGGACCTTTTGGTGCTAAAATCCACCTGTTAATTTCTGGTGTCTAGTTTCGGTTTAGAACGTCAAACTTTGTAAAGTGGATCTATACATTTTCATCCTGTCACCCCCCCCCCCCCCCGCCCCCGCCCCCGAATAACAACTCCGTACTTCAGTCTTTCTCCCAAAACTTTAAAGTGTACAGAAAGAGAGCCGGCAGATTGTGAGCAATGAGAAACGACTATGGGGACAACAGCACATTGATCTGTACCTATTATGTATGTATAATAATTGAGATGTGTTTAATTATTTTTGAATGCTGAAATAAAGCATGTCAAGTGGTTGTAATGTTGAATACTGCCTAATCTCCTGACTGACTCACTGACTGCCCCCCGTAGTTAGAATTATCCAGCTGTTAGTTAGAAGTGTAGCCTGTTGACAGTTGCTTACATCCGGGCATTTCCTCATAGACTCGATGCAACGCGACCCAGTGTCGGTGAAAACAAAGCAATATCTGTTTATCTCGCACTCTTGCCTCTATAGTAGGGCTGCACGGTTTTGACAGATAACCTAATAGTGATTTTTCAGACAGAAATTGTGATTGCGATTTTAATATTGGATATTTATGTTGGAGTATTGTCTAGGCATGGAACGACATTATGGAAATTTTTGATTGCGATTCACAATGTTATCTGACTGTGGATTATCTACTTCAGTGATGATGCCAATATGGAAAAAAAAATGCTAATGCTAAGATCAACTAATCATGTCGGCTTTTCATTGCATGACCAATATTATTGTTTATTGTCACTGCCCTAGTATTGTCAGCTAAATATACTCCTAAAACTGCTATTACACATTGCAGTAGTGCTCATTTATTTCAGCTTCATGAAACGCTGGAGATGCAAGAAAGAAAAAAACCCTCAGCCTTTGGGGTTAGATTATTGCCGTATTTAAAATTGTGACGTCGATTCGATATCGGTTAACCTTGCAGCCCTACTCTATAGGCAGGTTATCATAGTCAAACAACACAATGTGACATCACAAAGATCCTCTCAAACCAAATGATAACCAAAGTCCAATGCATTTCAGTGAGCGGACAGCAGTGTTTTCACCGACGCCATATTGATTTGTGACGTAATGTAGCAAATGTCTTTATGTATTAGCTCTTTAGAACACTTAGCTAAACTGTATGCTAACATTAGCAGTAACTAGCTGCTAGCATCGCACCTCATATTGCCGCTAAATAGTAAGAAAGCATGGCCTACCTCTTGTCATCAGAGATCCTTGAGGATGTGTGTATTCCATCAAACAGGTGTTCCTTGCAAATGTAATCCAAGGCTGAGTTCCCATATTCCTCTGTGATCCGTTGGTCTTTGTGATGCTAGTCCATTGAAGGATTTTTTGTGTCCCCATATTGTACCTATGGCCACTCTCCATCATGTTCAGCTTGAGGAGATTTGGTCTGGTCTTGCCTGACTGCTGGCTTCTCAGTGAATGCCTGGGGTTGCCTGGGACCTGCATCCGCTGTGGGCATTAGCATGGCTTCACAAAGACACTGTTGTCCACCTTGAAGGGGATAGACTTTCATTCCCAGTGAGACCCGGGGTTATTTCTTCAAGTATTTGGGTCTTTATTTGAACGTAGGGGCGAGGAATGCCGCCCTCTCTGGTTTCACACACACAGAGGAGGCACTGTATGGAGCTGGGGAAGCCCTCTCTCCTACAGCTGACAAGGTAAACATTGGCACTAATAAGGTGAACAAGGGACATTGGAGTCATTTTAACTTCAGTTTTGGAGAAGTTAGATGGATGTACATCACCCTGACCTATTGATTATGATATGCACCACAATTGAATCCTGTAAAATAACCAAAACTGGGCTAGGCTATCTGCAGATAGCAAGCAGTGAAGAAAGGAAGAATCAAAACTAACACAAATTAGACTGTATTTTTATGGCAGTCTGCTTTGCGAACTTATGTAGCTGTAGCGTACACTCAACTTATTTGTTCATTTGATTCTGTGCCTAATAAAACTGGTGACTTTTCATAAAACTAAAAAAAAAACGTCAAAACGACAAAAACATATTGGGACCTCCAGTATGAATGAGTACACCCCCTTCAAAAAGTAACATTTTAAACCATAACTTAATGAACACAAAACCAATTTCCAAAATGTCAACAAGACTAAGTTAATATAACATGAAAGTAAGGTAATTATATAACTGTAACAACAAAGTTTTAAGTTTTACTCAAATTAGGGTCATGCAGAAATCAGCCCACTAAAAATCTAAGGAGCAAAGCTAAATTCTAGACTACAACGTTTCATTTAACAAGAATTCAACCACAGGTGAGACTAATTATTCATCATCACACAGGTGTCGACTATAAAAGGGTTTTTACTGAAAGAAAGAAGTCGTCCTTCCCATTTGATGCAGTCAGCATTTGCACCCCATGGAAGAGAAATGACACAAGACCTGAGAAAGAAAATCATTTCACCACAAACGTAAAGGGTACAAGAAGATCAGCAAGGCTTTATTTACCAATCAGAATACTTTCTTAAAAGTGGTACAACATTTTTAAAAGATTGAACTGCACAATCACGCCAAGGTAATCCGCGGAAGTTAACACCTCGACAGGAGCATCTTCTGATGAGAAGGGTTGAAGAAAATCGACATGTAAGTTCACTGCAGTTTTCCAAAGATGTAGATAGCCAAACTGAGGTCATTAGTTCCCGTGACACCATACACTGGATAGTAATGGCATGCATGGGTACTGTCCAAGCCTCTCCTAAAGCCCACAAACACAAAAAACCCACCTAGAGTTTGCCAGAGCCAATGCTGACAAAGATGAAGATACTGGGACTCAATACTCTGCATGGTGCCTACAGTGAAACATGGTGGTGGCAGTGTCCTTACCTGAGGCACTGTCACCACCAGGGGGGGCTGCTGGTGTTGGGGAGCTGTAGTTCATTGATATCATCATGAATTCACAGAAGTATTGAAAGAGAAGATGCTCCCATCACTCCGTGCCCTCAGTCATCAGGCAGTTTTCCAACATGACAATGATCCTAAGCACACCTCTAAAGGTGCGTCCCGACTGGACCAGGCGTTTCGCGCGAAACGTGCGTCTGGCAACGCAGGTATTTTTGTGTACCAACGCGTGTCACTTTTGTGTACCAACGCCTGTTCACATGGACGCGCCGACGGAGGGGCTTGCAGGTAGTGTAGTGTGAGCAACAATGGCGGATATCGAGACAGTAGCGTGGCTCTATTTGCTAAATAAAGCCAGATAACGTCATCGTAGGGCTTCTTCACAGCGTGTCTGAATTCACCAGATAAACAAGAGGCTGCAGTGTTTGGTTAAACTCACCATTTGCCAAAGAGCTGCGCACGGATGAGGTGCATTTTAGCGGTACTTCCGTCTGTCCCGTGCCCAGTTTGATGACCTCTTGGCCCGCATCGGTGGTGGCATTGCCCGCCAGGACACCAACTACAGGGACTGTCCATCTGTCTGTGGTTAGTGGCATTTTCTGATAAAATAATGGGCTACTACTGTTGAGCCAGAGCTCGCTTGCTTCTTCTTCTTCTTCCTGTTTTCATGCCATTATGTCAAATGCGTCACTAGAGCAAGCCTCTCCCATTGGTTGACGCGCGCGTCTAAGCGAAAAAAGTTCAATATTTTCAACAACGCCTGGAATGGACGCGTGCGTCAAATCCGCGCGAAACCATTCACTTTGAATGGAAACCATTCGCCCTGACGCGTTTGGTCGGGACGCACCTTAAGGCCACTGTTGGGGATTTGTGAACAAGAACAGGGTGAAGGTAATTCAGTGGCCAAGTATGTCTCCTGATGTGAACCGTCGGAAATTTATGGGGGTTCTGAGCAGAAAGGTTGAGCATCACTCTCCATCCAGCAACCAGTCTCTAAAAGAGGAGAAAAGATGTGGCTGTTGCAAAATGTCACCAACTTGTGGAGTGTACTCATTTCTGCACAACCCAAGTTTGAGTAAAAGTGAAAATTCTGTTCTAAAATGTTACCGTTTAAAGGAATTATATATGCATATATATAAATATATATATATTTATATATACACAGTATATATATATATGTGTGTGTATGTATGTGTTATGTACAGTAAGTAGGCCGACATTGACAGTATCCACAACAATATCCAATATCTGTCTTTTAAAGAAGAACAGGAGGAGAGTAGGACACAGGAAGTTAATGAAAGCAGCAGTTGCCAGAGTTTTGGACATTTGCTGATGGAGGGATTAGAGGATTAGGACATCGCTCTCTCCTCTCTCGCTCTCTCCATCAGCAGCAGCAGGAATCCGTCTCACCATCATTTAGTCAATGTCCAGCATTGGCAAATATACCTGTGGGTCTTTGACAAAATGGAGAATACCACGTTCTTCAGCAAAACAGGTGAGTTGAGACTAGCCAGTAATTCATCATATTGAATATACAAAACATATGTTTTACTTCTGCATACTTAGTTTGATATTTGTAATATACGTTTGCACAAACAAACATAAAGTGAAAGTCTGTTGTGATTAAAGTGAATAACAAAAGTCATTAAGGTTAATAGAAATTTGAACTAAAATGTGTGATTGTCTTTTTGGGTTCCCTTGGTCTGATTGTATAAAGAATTAGGCCAATGTTTCATAATAAACATGTCATTATCAAATTGTCCTGGCAGAAAGACTCGATGTAATCCTGTCATTCGACATGGTACAACCCAATTTATAATTACATTTGGCTCATAACCCTAAAAAGGGGTTATGATGTGCGGATACAACCTTTGTAGTTAGTGAGGCTGTGTGTGACAGTAACCGTGACCAGGTTTGATCACCATTTGCAACCTCATTGCCCAGCATAATTAATCAGGTTTATGTTTGTTTATATACAGTATGTTCTCTGCTCGGACATTTCCTTGAATATCAGTAATATCTGTTATTGTACACTTCATTTCATTTTTTCTGCTGTGGTCGCTCGCCTCATCTACAGTTTGGACATTTGTAATGGAAAAGATATTTGTAGTACACCAGTGCACCCAGACACTGATGGACGCACACACCCAGGGCCGGCCCAGCCAAATAAGCAGGCTATGCTTAGGGCCCCGAGACCTCCAGGGGACCCCCAATTGTGCATAGATTTGGTGTGCCTCCAAAATTTCCCTCAAATGTTGAATGTCTTCTCAAAATTACTAGCCCTTGCTTGCCGTCAATTTGAGTAACTAATTTAAGTGGGGGACATTTACTTACACTACAACAAAACAAAAACAATAAAACATCAACAATATTCTTTTATCAAGATGATTTTGAGAACGATTAAATATTTGTGTGAAAACCTTTCTTCACTGGCAGAATTCTTGTAATTATTTACTTAAATCAGGGGCAAATGTCCTAATTTTAAGAAAATTTGACTCATTTTGAGATTTATTTTTGCAGTGTACTTTCTTTTACAAACATAGTATGAAGGGTGGAGGAGTTGACTCTCTGTCTCATTTATTGGAATACAGTATTTATCCAAAATGAAATTAAAGTTGCGAGGGTCCCGTGACATAATTTCGCTTAGGGCCCCGTGAATGCGGCCGGCCCTGCAGGTACCGGGGGTATCTTTGAATGTGTTAATGGGTGGGTGGTTCCTTGCTGTGGAGCGCTTTGGGTGCCTAATGTGGGAGAAGCACAATATAGGTTGAGAACATTTGCCATTTGTGATTGGAAGACAGTGACTTTTATTTCTTTGTCTTGTTTGTGTTGTATTTTGTCGTTGCTACTTTTTGTTTTTGTTTGTTTGTTTTAATGTCCTGTCGGATGTATTTTTTGCATCTTGTACTGTTATGTCTGATGTACAGACAGAGCGAGGAGAGAGAGAGAGAGAGAGAGAGAGAGAGAGAGAGAGAGTGTAAGAGCTAATAAAAAAAATAATGAAACCGTATTTCATCTCCATGTTTTTCAGATGCACTAAATAAAATAATGTAAAGAGCCGTTTCTAGAAGAGCTCTTCACCTCAGCTCCAGCCAGTTTCTTACGATACTTGAACATCACCTCATCCTCCAGGTGCCGATGAAGAATCCTCTTTTTCTTGCCCTCTTCCTTCTGACTGTTTTACACCAGTTCCCATCATTGTGGACTTCCCCTTTGTGCCCGGTGAGGTGCCTGTGTTACGAGCATGCCAACCTGGTGGACTGTCAGGACCAGGGCTTTGTGCAAGTGCCTCGGGCCCTCCCTCACGGCACATGGCTGCTGAAGCTGGGAGGCAACAACCTGACGGAGATCGGCAGCCACGCCTTCGTCGGCCTGTGGTCCCTGAGGGTGCTGGACCTCAGCATCAGCCAGATCGAAGACGTAGCATCCAAGGTAGATTTCTGGGAATGTAGATCATTTGTTTTCACAGTTAGTCTTAAGATCAATACTTCAATCAAGTATTGATCTCAATTTGAAAAGGGTCTGGCCCCAGGTTATTATCAAAACCGTTCACTTTATTGGTCAGACCTTGAATATGTTCATAACTCTTTTTTTTTTCTTTTTTTTTTTGAAAAGGGACAATACATATTAATGAACATGGTGTTTAAGTAAACTTAAACTTAACTTAAGTTAAAACTATTAAAAAACAACCTTTTTCATAATCTTAACCACTTGTGCCTAACCTTAACCAGACACACACACAGACACTAATGTGATGTGCAGTGGTGTTCCAAGGGTGTCTTGGGGCCCCAAGCAAAAATCAATAGGGGGCCCTATAGATAATATTGATAATACTTATATATTTACATTGGTAGACATTACTATATATTAAATATACTGTATAAAGGGAGAGGCTGCTATTGCAAGCAACACATTCTATCATAAATGTGCTTTTGTATTAATTAGCCCAGTGCTAATGATTCAGACAAGTTGTTGAGTTGAGAATTCAAAACGAAACCACAGTGGAAAAAAAATCACTCAATTATTTGTATTGCAATAGCCGAGCTATTAGCAAAACAATAGGCCATAGTACAGAAACAATCCAAGCATAAAACACTGCAAGAGCTGCAGACCATCAAGACCTCAGAGCAGTCCTTAAATATTATAGCAACAACTTGTTGGAACATCACTAAGCAATCTTAAATTACACGCTCCGTTAATGAGGATCCACTCGCGTCTGCGGCTCAAATACACTCATCTGACCTCCCAGCATGCACCTGTCCTGTGTACAGAGTTTCTCTTTCTCTCAGAACAAAGGTCTTGGATGTTTCATAATGAGCAGGTAGGCTATATTTCCTAATAACGAATAATAATGGGACAGAGTTATAACTTAGTATGCTCTCTTCCATTCTTCTCTGCTCTGAATAATAAAATACAACCGTGACCGAGGACATGAGGGCAGAGGAATAAAGCAGGGGTGGAAATAGCGCCAGGTGCTTGTGTGGTGAGAAGTTGTAATTGCACCATTACAAAGTCTGTAAATACAGAGTTGAAGTTGTGCTGCTGTAAGTAGGATATATGAGATAGCTCTTCGGGGGCCCCTGCCAGTTCGGGGGAGAAGAATTTTCGAAAAAGATGAATATC